>CAUYRH010053606.1:0-22175 GCA_963574655.1 Perodicticus potto | reverse complement strand
TTTGGTTTATGCCTTTGAATCTTCTTTCTCTACTCTTGAGGTCTTTTAAAAGCTTAAATTTGAATTTTAATAGTTAAACCTTTAAATCATTTGAAATTTTTTTTTTTTTTTTTAGACAGAGCCTCAAGCTGTCACCCTGGATAGAGTGCTGTGGCATCACACCTCACAGCAACCTCCAATTCCTGGGCTCAAGCGAGTCTCTTGCCTCCGCCTTTCAAGTAGCTGGGACTACAGACACCCGCCACAACGCCTGGCCATTTTTTGGTTGCAGCTGTCATTGTTGTTTGGCGGGCCCGGACTGGATTCGAACCCACCAGCTCAGGTGTACGTGGCTGGTGCCTTAGCCCGTTGAGCCACAGGCACCAAGCCTGAAATTTTTTTTATAATGGTATTTAGTAGGGACCTCATTTTGTTTTTCTGTAACTGTAACCAGTTGTCCCAGCCCTGTTTATTCCCCCTGGTCTGTAGAAGTCCCAGACATGCCAAGTTTCCATGCATGGGCAGACGGGTTCCTGAGCTCACTGCTGGTGCTTGCTTTTCCAGGCCAATGCCCTGCCAGGTGATTGAAGCAGAGAAACTTAGGTGTTGAAAAGAGAAGATGGGCCCTCTCCTGAGAGCTTCTGACCCCGAGATTCTAGAGGCAGAGGGTATGTACATCTAAAATTATGCCCTGTGGCTCAGCGCCTATAGTTCAAGCAGCTAAGGCACCAGCCAAATACACCAGAGCTTGTGGGGGTTGAATTCGCCTGGGCCTGCCAAACATTGACATCTACAACCAAAGAAAATAGCCGGGCATTGTAGCAGGCACCTGTACTCCCAGCTACTTGAGAGGCTGAGGCAAGAGAATAGCTTAAGCCCAGGAGTTGTAGATTGCTATGAGCTGTGACGCCACGGCACTCTACCCAGGACGATAGTCTCAAAATAAAATAAATAAATAAATAAATAAATAAATAAATAAAATTATGCTCCAGAACCTAAAATAGTATAAAGCTACAAAATTATAATAGTGTAGAATTGTTCTCGGTATCAACATGCATATCTACAAGGTAAAAAGTCCTAGAGTGAAACCCGCATAACTAGTTTAACCCAAGTGCTGGCTTCCCCCTCACCACTGCCGCCCTGCCCCACTGGCCCCTTCTTGCACGACATTTGGAAAGAGAGTGCAGATTGTGCAGGGAAGCTGTCTATGCCCCTTAATTGCGTGTTCCTCTTGGTCCCCTCGCATACCTCCATCACATGCTTCCTTGGCTTCTCATTGCAGCCTGGAGCTCTTGACTCCCATCCCTGTGAGGTGTCCCCTTTGCAAGGCCCTCAAGGTAGGAGAGACCCACTGCTCTGAGCGACTTCATGGGCTCTGGAGTAAACCCACCAGTGTTCAGATCCTGGATTTGCCAGCTGCTTACTGTGTGACCTGGAGGAAAGTCTTTTACACTCTTTGAGAGTACGGATAGGTTCAACTGTAGGTAACACAAATAGCAGTGGTTTAAACAAGATGGGTTATCGTACTTTGACAAGCCTGGGCAGCTTGGAAAGGATATGATAGTTCATGGTATCAGGGCCAAGTGCCTGTCTTCTCTCTTTAACGTCCTCAGTATGTGGCTTTAACCTCACAGCCCAAGCTGGCTGCTAGGTTATAGCCATCACGTCATACTCATTCCAACATGAAAGGAGGATAGAAAAAGATGTACTTCCTCCTCTTAAAAAAACCTCCATCCCAAACAATAATAATAATAATAATAAAAACACCTCCCAAAGTTGCACACGTGTTTCTGCCTATATACAATTGGTCATCAGTCACACAGTCATACCTGGCTAAGACTGGGAGACTGGGCAGTGTGTTTATTTCCAGATGGCCACACATCCACCTACAGAGATGGGGGAGTATGCAGTTGTAGTGTGTTTTTTTTTGTTCACCAACATGGTTAACGTTATCAAAACAAGGAGAAAACGGAGTCATGAGGGATAGTGTGAAGCACAAGCCAGTGTCTTCAAAGAAGGTGGAGATGTGTTCTGTTGACAGGTGACCGCAGTGGGATTCAGGTAGACTGCCAGCCTGGAGTTGAAACAAGGGGGCAGAGTGATGGAGGGGAATCAGCAGTCAGAGGGGCACGCTGAGCACCCCACCCCGCACCGCTGTCAGCTGTGTGCAGAGGGCCTGCCGTGGGCTCGCAGTGACACCTGACACGGTGTGCATGGCATGCAGTCTGCATAGCATGGATGATGATCATGCTTACCCAGGGTAGAAACTCTCCTGAGGTTAGTTTGGTGACGTGTTTTATGTTCATGTGTGTGAGTAGGGAAGCAGGGTCCTGGGGTCACCTACTGAGAAGGAAGGGCCTGTGTGTCACCACCTTCCTTTTTAGCTACTCAGGGAAGACCTTGGATTTCTGCACAGCTCTGAATGATGGTGGGAAGGAAGGAAGGGCCCATTCTGAGTGAATGGCCAGCGGGCTGTGGGGAAGCTTTTAGGAAATTGGCCAGCACGTGTCTAGAGGTGGGCAAAAGATCCTTGTCAGGTAAGACGGGGACATGGGCACTTAGGAAGGCCTCCAGGCGGTGGCTGTGGACTTTCTGCAGATTAAGCTGCCAGATCCTGACCTGGGGCCAGCCTGTGTTAGAATCCTGCTGAGTTCACGTGGTTAATGCATTTAAGTCTCTAACACCGGGAGGTGGGTACTATTTTTATTTCCATTTTACAGATGAGAAACCTAAGGCACACAGGAGCTAACTGACTCACCCAAGTTCAAGCAGGGAGTAAGCAGAGTAGTTAGTATAGAACCCCTTGACGTCTGGTTTATAAAATATGTCTCTTAATACACATAAATAGATCCTTCCTGCAATGTACCTGATGGCAGGTGGAAGCTGCTTCCTTCCCATCAGGTCCACTCGGAGCTACCCAGTGAAATGAGTGGAACAAAGAATTTCTAAACTAACAGGAGGTGTTTCGAACATTAAGAGCAAATTTTATTTATTTTTTATTTTTATTTTTTTTGTAGAGACAGAGTCTCACTTTATCGCCCTCTGTAGAGTGTGGTGACATCACAGCTCACAGCAACCTCCAACTCCTGGGCTTAGGCGATTCTCTTGCCTCAGCCTCCCGAGTAGTTGGGACTAAGGTGCCCGTGACAACGCCCGGCTATTTTTTTTTTCTGTCTTTGCAGTTCAACCGAGGCCAGGTTTGAACCCGCCTCCTTCGGTATATGGGGCCCACGCCCTACTCCATGAGCCACAGGCGCCGCCCAAAAGCAAATTTTAAAAATACATATATTTCAGCATTGAGGGGGATAGCAGGGAAGAAGCGGCAATGTTACTATAATTGAAATGAGTAAACTGGTATTAGTAACTTTACAAAATTAAGACGCTTTCCCCACCCTGCATCTGGTGAAGGTGCAGCAGTGCTGGGAGAGAGGCTGTGTGAGCACAGAGACCAGCTGGGAACCTCGGCGCAGAAGACCAGAGCAGAATTGCGGGGCAGCTCGGCCGGCCCTGAAAATGTCACTAAGCGCATCCCCGCCAAGGTGCTGTCAGATGAGCCTGCAGAATAGGAGAGAAATGGAAAGATTCTGCTCTTTACAATGTAGTCTGCCGGTGGTAGGGACAGCGGAGAAAACAGAAAAGACCAAAAAAGAGAAACCCAATCAGGGAATTAAGGGAACTATCTATTTTATTTATTTATTTTTTGAGACAGAATCACACTTGGTTGCCCTGGCTAGAATGCTGTGGCATCACAGCTGACAGCAACCTCAAACTCTTGGGCTCAAATGATCTTGCCTCAGCCTCCCAAGCAGCTGGGACTACAGGCGGCCACTACCACCTCTGGCCATTTTTAGAGACTGGGTCCCACTCTTGCTCAGGCTGGTCTAGCACTCCTGAGCTCAACCAATCTACCTGCCTCAGTCTCCCAGGTGTGATTACAGGCGTGAGCCACCTCACCCAGCCCCCAGATTCTATGTTTCAAATAACCTATTTTGCATTTTAATTTTCTCTTAAGGGAGGCTAAGGAAGAGTTTTAGCAGCTCAGGGCAGGAGATACAGGTATTTTTCTGACTGAATGAAAGTATCAGAGTCTCCCCTGGGAGGTAGAGAAAGGCACCCCAACCCTAGAGAAAGGGAGAGGAGGAGGTCGTTGAGAGGTTAAGGACCCAAAGATGAAAGATTATTCCGAGGCACAAAACGAAAGGAAAATGAGCTGTGCTTCTGTGTGGTCAATGTGGTCTTTTTTCCACCTGGGTGCAGGCAGGGTGAAATTTTTGACTGGGAAAGAATTCTACACCTGGGCTACGGCAGATGGAGATTTAAAGGGTCAGGGAAGCAGGGATTGGTGCATTCATTATTTCCTGGGTGGGACATGCACTTGATCCTTCCTGGGCAGGTCAGTACATCTGATTCTATCAGTTCTGACTTACAGGGAGTAAGAGCGAGGTTCTCCCTGGGCTCTGGGGATCTGAGATGAGGTAAGGGAGGCCATCTCCCCTCTTCTCCCCTTGGCCCCATTTGGAACTTGGGGAAAAAGTTGTTTCTCGGATTCAGCAACAGTCCCTGGTCCCGCATCACCTTTCGAAGGGAGCTGGTGGTGTGGGATGGTGGGCAGGGATTATTGTCTCTGAACCGCAGGACAAAAGGAAGCTTCTCATCATTCCTGAGGTTAGCTCCCGAGTGGAGAGCCAGCAGTCCTTCTGTGGGGCCTGCTATGGAGACGGGAGAGGTGGCCACTGAACCAAGGGTCTGTCAGGGAGAGCAGCGGAGGCTTGGCCACCTTAAGAGCACCTGTCCAACCAAGTCAAGAGACACCTGGCTGTGCTTCTGCCGCAGGGCCTGCAGCCCCCACAGGAGACCCTCACCACCCATACCTACCCTCTTCTGCCCACTCCACCCCCAGGCCATGAAGCTAGCCACACGCACCTTCCAAGGACACCAGAGCCTTCCAAGGACACTTGAAGGGGGGCTGAAATCTGAAAGACTGAACACACACACACACACACGGATGAAACAAACATAGTTAAATTATTAACTTACTGTTTGGGGAATCTTTGTACTAGTCCTGCAACTTTTCCGTGCGTTGGAAATTACCAAAGTAGTTTTAAATAGTTTTTAATGATGTTCGCATTGTTAAAACATTGAGGGTTTTTTATTTTTATTTTTTTCTACTCCTCGGTAACTTATTCTGACAATTGACAGTCTTGTTTTCGAAAGGCCGTGTTCTGTAGGCCCTCCTGACCCCAGGCTCTCCTAATTCTGAGAATGCTGGATTTTGTCCAAGGCTATGATCCCAGAAACCAACAAAGCTCCTTCCCTCATGCTTTGTATTCTAGAAAACTTACTGGAAAGAATCACTTTCCCAAAGGACTTAGTTAAGGCTCCTAGATGCCCCCTTGTTTGCTAATGATAAGGGCAGAAACAGACAAACCCTCCAAATCCCCACTTAGTCTCCTAAATGGCTGGCGGAGTTGCTTCTCACCCCCCATCAATCAGAACAAAACAGACTAAGCTGCTTTTCATGCCCCAGGTGCCTGAACTTTGGCCAGTTCTCAGCCTGAACCAGCTGTCAGTCCCTCCCTGGAAGAGGGTCCCTCAGGATAAAAATCTTCCCTGATCTGCGGTCGGCACCTCCTTTTTTCCTCCCCCTCCCTCACACCTGCTCTTGTCTATTTACTCCCCTGTTCAAACCCTGTTTGCCCGTGCTTAGGAAGCTGGCAGATCTTAAGGTCACAGCTTCCCTCTGCTGCAGGGGCCCCTCCCTGCTCTGCCCTTGTAGTAATCCTTTGGGAAGTCTCCTTATTAAACCCGCTTTTATTTTCATTTGACAATTTATTCCTACTTTTCTTCCCTCCTCCTGCTCCTTCCTAAGTTATTGTCCAGCTTCTTTTCTGCCTTTCCCCTAAACATAGGAGGGTTTCAGGGCTCGGCTCTGATTCTCTTCTCCGCTTGCTCCTCTGTGTGACTGGGTCTGTTCTGGTGGCTTCACATGTAGATGCCTTTCCCAGCATCCGTCCCTCCATACCCACAGAGCCCTGATGTGCTCAGGCTGTCCTTGGACTTGTTGGGGGAGAGGGGGAATGACCATAACACTCAGTTCTGCCCAGTCAGTGACAAGCAGAAGTCTATGGGAGGGTCTTCCAGAAAAGCAATTGTTTTCTTGATTTTAAGGCAGGGGGCACACTAAGTCCTGGTCTGCCTTTTTTTTCCCTTTAGTGGGACACAGATGTGATACTTTGACGTGTCACAGCTACTTTGTGACCCTGAGGGTGAAAGCCACAGGCAAAGCGTGTATATCCAAGAAGGGATCTGCAAGGTGGCTGGGGACTTGATGACTTCCTTGAGCGGCTGCCTAGGCTACTGCTTATGTTGGGAAAAGAAACCACTGTGGTGAAACCACTGTAGTGCCTGGAGCCAAATAGAAGCCTGACCGGACTTCCAAATACGCGTTTCTATTCTGGACATCTCTGCTCACTTGTTACCTTTACCACTTGGGTATCTTACAACCTATTCTTCTCTCCCACCAGTACCCCACATCTTTTCCACTGGTTACCACCCCCAAGATGCTAAGTAGTTTCCCCAGAATTCTTCTTAGTTAAGGGAGCTGTATTTATTTAAGAAAATACCTTGGCATCAAGTTAGAGGTTAGCCCCGGAGGGCACATATCAGGAAATTAAAGCATTAGATGCAGTCTTGATAATGGAAGGGGATTTTGACCATAGGGGAAGAAGGAGAGGGGAGCGCTTCTTGTACCCGGATGATATATTTTCACATGTGTTTCCAGGTGGATAAGCTGGAAGCAGAATTCTTCTTTTTCCTCTTGCAGCAAAGCAGCACTTTCTTCCTGCTTGCATTTCTTATTCCCATGGGGTGGTTCTTAAGCAACGGCAACAGAGTCTTCCAAAGCTTCATCCTTGGGGGGAACAGCCCCTGAGTCCCACAGAAGCACATGTGCTGATTGACTCCAACACAGCCTCATCACAAACCGGGCCTGGGGAGCTGCTCTTTCTTCCCCTCTCCCTCAACAGGTCCTGGAGTATGTTACGAATTCCCTCTGAGGGTTTGTTCTTGGTACCAAATACTGCTTTGCTTCACTTCATTAGAAGAAGTAGAGAGCCATGTAGCCTGCCTCAGGGAAATAAGATTATCTTGCACCTGATACTTTTTTCTTTTTCTGCAAGTCCCATTTGGTGGTGTTTCTTCTATTGAGCAGGGGGTCTGGTTATGCGAGGGGAGCTGAATGGCTCTGTGTAATAATACTTGGAGAGGAAATTGGCATCCACTTGATGGAGCCAGCGGCAGGCCTGTGTCCGCACTGTGTGATGTAACCTCACCCCCATATCCTTTGGTCAAGTCAGCCCAATCCTGCAGTAGTGAATGTTCACAGATGGCCTACAGAAGTCAGGGGTGTGGATTTGACTTTCTCTTCTTGGCCCGCATTCCTCATGTCCTGCCCATCACAATATTTGTGTCTTTATTCAGATCTTGGGAATTTTCTCCTCTTATTTGCTCTATTTTCTCTTTTGGGGTTTCCTTCAAGACCAATGTTAGGTCTCTCACATTGTTCCTTGTTCTCTCTTAACTAATCACTTCCATCCCTTTGTTTTTTTACCACTCTATATCCTAGAATTTATCTTCTCACCTTTCAGGATTTTAGTTTTTGACTTAACCTTTTTTCAAAAAAAATTTCCCAGAAGTCTTCATCTCCACGTTCTTTTCTCATAGCTGTTCCTGTTGATGGAGATCAACAATCACATCTCACTGAGAAACTAATAAATGTTCTTAAAAAGTATTCTATTTGATGTACGAGCTCAGTGTTCTCCAGAGAACTCCAGAATGTGTTTATCTGTTTATCTTGAGTCCCTTTTTTTAAAATACTTTTTCTAAAATGGTTGGTGATCCCTGCTTGGCTGCTCACATTCGTGAGTGATGAACGGGAGTAAGTATCTAGAGTGACTTTCCTTTGTGGATGCAAGTCTGGTGGCAGGTTAGAGTATCATTCAATAAATGTTCATTCCCTCTCCTGCTGCTCTTCACAAGGGAAGCTTGATCCTTGCCACGTCCGCTCTTCCCTCTGGGGCGTCCTTGTCAGCACACAGCAGCTGCCTTCACTTAGTTGTTTTTCGGCTCTGCTGCTAGGAGAACCAAACTGAAGCAGGACCTTCCCCAGTTTGGCCAATGTCACCCTCTATTAATCACTACCTCATTAGGCTAAGAAAATATATCTTCCTTAAGCATATCTAATCTATATGATATTTCCTTATGGTCACAGTTTCCTAGCAAAAGAAAATAAGAGAATAATATAATAAAATGTTTGGGACATCAGTGCCTAGAAACTGGTTTATATTCTGCTACCGATAGCCAGCACCATCTGGTCAATTCACTTGTGTAGTTCTGTTTCTCGCAGTTACAGAGTGAATGGTTTAAAACACATTAACAATTTCTAAACTAGTGGTTTGAACAGTAGTAAAGGTGATCCAAATGGTATTTTAACAATTTTTAAAAGCTATGACAAGGCCAAACTATTTGCTAACAACTATAGTGAATTTAGGGGCCCAGGATAAAATATGGAGCAGATAAATAAGACGGGACCCTTGTGAGTTAGGAAAGTGGGGCCCAGGGCACCTGATGTACTCTGCCTGCCCCTCCACCCTGGCGATGGGACCTCAGTTGACTGTCCCAGGTTCCATGGTGTGCAGAGAGGCTGAGAGGGACTCAGTGGTCACCACAGATAGAATCTTTTGGGACCCAGAAGGAATATTCTCTGAATTCAGGAGGAAATTCATGTATTCATACCAGGGAACTTACTACACACTGGGTGTATTCCAAACATCGTGGAGATACAGAAATGAATCAGATTTCAAAGGGCCTGGAATCTGATTCAATGAAAGAATCTTTAGTTTCCAGAAGCACGTGACAGACCCAAGAGGGATGTGGCACCAAAATAAATGGCAAAAGCAGAGCTGGTCAGAGGCATCTGTGTGTGGGGACTGAGAGAGAGAATTCCTGATGGGACCAAGGACCTCCCGGTTCCGGATGGCTATGCTGCAGATGGAAAAGGGACATGGTTTCACACCAGCTATCCAGCTCTGGAAAATAAACAGAACAAGCAGGATGTTTTTGGCTGCAAGTACCTGAAGGCCTTAATAAGAGGGTGACATTGGTTAAACTGAGATTAAATCGTAATTTGAATACTCCATCTGGTTTAAACCGCTTATTACCATGTATCTCATAAGAAGTGGAGAGGGCAGTTCTGGAATTGGTTTATCCAGCAGTTCAGTAGCATCATTTTTGATTTTTTCCTTTCTCCATTTTTCCTCTCTGGCATGCTCGTAGATTTCTAGAATTTTCATCTTGTAAAATGAAATCCATTTTGGCTCGGTGCCTATACCTCAGTGGTGAGGGCGCCTGCCACATACACTGGAGCTGGCAGGTTCGAATCCAGCCCTGGCTTGCCAAACAACAATGACAAGCCAGGTACAGAGGGAGAAGGAAAGAGGAGGGGGACGGGGCAGAGGAGAGAGAGAGAATATTCCAGTGTCATTTTTATATTTTTAAAATTTTTTTTCGTTTATCTTACAAACATAAGGCTGTTTTTATAGGAGCAAATAATTAATGCAACTCAACACATTTAACATCAGAGGAGAAGATCCTGATTACAATCGCCAGCACCTTCTACTTGACTTGTCTTTTCTGTTGGGTTCTGCTGCATTTCATATTTTAGCTTATTGATCTCAATATCTTTTTCAGATTGTCTGGTTTTTACATCTTCATGCAAATTAGACCCTTTTCATGTTCATTTAGCTTTATTGCAATTTTCAAGAGGCACTTCAGTCGAATTACTCATTTTTCTAGTTTACTGTTTTTCTTCTTGATCCAAATTATCTTCCAGTGCTTTATTTGACTTAATAGGTTTCTTTACTTCCTTTTCGTTCTCAGACTGAGCACAAGAAATGAAATGACTCTTCTCCAGGTTCTTTTTCAATGTCATATTTCAAAGAGCAGCCAGTATGTTTGGACTCCTGTTTTCCATGTTTCTTTGTTCTGCTTTTCATTCTTCAAAGTAAACTTCAGAATGCTTTTCTCAGCTGTGAGAACATTAAGCTGGGATACAGTTTCTCTTAATGTTTCTGCATTCAGTTGAACAGCCTTTTGGAGGTCATCATTCTTTTGTTTTTCAACTGCAATGTTCTCGAAATATTTCCTTTTATTTTCCTCATTCTGGTTTGTCATGAAGTCTCTTTCCAGTCTTAGCATGGCAATTTCTTCTTGCAACATGAAATATTTATGAACCAGACCTTTTCTTCTTGATTATGAAGAATCTCATCCACATTAATTTTGACAGTCCTCAATTCCATGTCTTGTGTCTTCAGAGTCAGTTCAAGTTCTTGTTTTATTATAACTTCTTTCCTATATTGTTCTTCTTTTCTTCTTAACTCTTCTTTAATTCTTTCATAAAGCTTATCAGCATTTTTTCTCTTCTTGTTTTAAGGTAAATCTCGAATTTTTGTTCCTGTTCAACTTCTTGAAGTCCTAACTCTGATTTTATTTATTTTAGTTCAGATATCTCCCATAGTAGTACAGAAATATGATTTTCCAGTTTTTACAGTGATTATTTTTGAGTTCTATAAATCTTTTACATGAATGAACTGCATCTTCAGTTAACATAATCATAGGTGGTAACTTAATCATGGTGGTAATTACCATCATTATGGTCACAACAACATTAACCATGGTCCTTGCCATCTTCCAGCTGGTGTTGGCTCAGGTTGATCGTCATTCATTTCAATTTCATGAGCATTTTTCTCCAAACAATTCTTGTCTTGGCTTGTCTTTTCTCCTTTGACTTCTTTTTCAAATGGCTTATAGTAAAATTTAGAATATTTTGCCCTCTGCTGAAAAACATGTTTTTTGGAGTTCCTTGTCTTCCAAAATCTCTTGCAAATTCACACACTCAGGCATTCCATCACCAAAGCAAAAGGGAGACCATGTTGGATGCCAGATGTAACAAGCCCCATGTTGGGCGCCGCATGTAAGGAGCCAGCACCCTCGACACAACCCATGAGTGGTCTCAGTGCTCGCAGTGATGAGGGAATGAAGAAAATGAACACAACAGAAATAGAGTAGAGTTTATGGAGAGGGCCCTGGGAAGTCAACACCCTTTGAGTGAGAGACAGCAAAGACCCTTATTTTTTAAAAAAATTTTTTTTTATTGAGACAGAATCTCACTTTGTAGTTCAAGTGATTCTCTTGCCTCAGCCTCCCAAGTAGCTGGGACTACAGGCACCTGCCGCAATGCCTAGCTGTTTTTCTAGAGATGGGGTCTCACTCTTCAGACTGGTCGTGAGCTCAATCCACCCACCAGCCTTAGCCTCCCAGAGTGCTGGGATTATAGGCGTAAGCCATTGCGTCATTTTTAAACACCAATGAAAACCATTCCTAGAAACCCCTGGGCAGATTTTCCTCTGAATCTCATTGGGCCTAATTGTGTCACACTCCCATGCCTATACCAATCACTGGCAATGGATACAGAAGCAGGATGGAAGGCTAAAAGACCAGTCAGAACCAACCCTGAGTCTCATGGGGTAGGAACGGATGCCCTCTTAAAGTCAGGGTTTCAGTTGGTGTGGAAGTAATAGGATAGGAACAGGGAAGGCTCTAGATAACTAACACTGTTTGCTGCAATAATGCTCTTAATTTTTCTGTAACTTAAGCTCCATTTTGCCTGTTGATAGAAAACATAATCTTAATTAATTCCTGGTAAACTCAGTTTTATGAATCGTCCCCTTCTTCTTTCTCCCTGAGCACCTGGCCTGTGTATATCAGAACATAGAGGATAGGGTGGAGGAGGCATATGTGATCCTGGACTGGCACTTCTGTTAACAAACCCACAGCTGTGCTTGCCACACAGAAAGGCAATTACTGAGAAAATGAAATTATCAAGGGAGAAAGGATTTATTTCAGAAGACGAGTCAACTGGGAGCGGGAGGCACAGACTACCTCAAATCCACATCCCTTACTAGCAGGGTCAAGGAGGTTTTTATGGAGGTGAAAATGAATAATGCATATAAGGGGAGTGAACCCCATTGCATGCTTGGGGCAGAGTGCAGCGGGCACAAGCTCAGTGAGGAATCATGCTAGTCCATACATCCCATGAACAAAAAATGGTGGACAAATCCCTCCCCATGGTGGGAAGTTTAGTATTATGAATTAGGGGTTAATACTGTTCATTCTTTTAGCCTTGTGGACAGGCTCAGTGGCTCTTGAACACAATCTGTGTTGGCATATCGCTTATCTATCTTTCTCTAGACAAACAGGTAGCATAAAGCACTATAGTTATCTCAGGGCTGTAAGGAGGTCCTGCTATTCCTGGGAAAAACTCAAAAAAATTGCACCTTTGGACAGAAAGTTACAACTTTCTGCTCAGCAGTTCTTACTGAGACCTCTCTTATCTCTTCTCCACTTTTTCTAAGGCCACTGGAGCTGAGATAATGCTCACTGCTTCATCCCAGTCAGTCAAGGCCACTTAGCTGCCTGCTTCAGTTCTGATGTGAAACACTAAAAACTCCTTTGAAATTATGATGGAGCTAAAACCCTTGAGAATTATAAATTGTTGATTATAAAACCAGTCACATTTCTACTTAGTTTTCTTTTAAAAAATGTTCCAGTTGTGGTAAAAAAATACAAAAAATTCGCCTGTAGTCCCAGCTACTTGGGAGGCTGAGGCAAGAGGATTGCTTAAGCTTAAGAGTTTGAGGTTGCTGTGAGATGTGATGCCACGACACTACCAAGGGCGACATAGTGAGACTCTGTCTCAAATAAATAAATAAATAAATAAAAGAAATTCATTTTCTCCTTCCTTGAGCCCCTGACAACCATTATTCAGTGATTTTGACTCTCTAGATAACTTCATATAAGTGGAACCATACAGTATTTGTGTTTTTCTGGCTGGCTTAGTTCAGTTAGCATAATGTTAAGTTCATCCATGTAGTACCATGTGTTGAGATTTTCTTCTTTTTTAAGGCTGAATAACTTTCCATTGTATGTGTGCATGCATACCACATTTTCTTTATTCTTTCATCTGTCGATGGCATTTGGGTTGTTTCCACTCCTTGGCTATTGTGGATAATGCTGTCATGTACAAATATCTTTTTTAATTCCTGCTTTCAATTTGGACATACACCTAGAGGTGGGGATTCCTAGGTCATATGGTAGTTTTATTTTTAATTTTTAATTTTTATTTTTTTTTATTTTTAATTTTTTGAAGAAATTCCAGTTTTCCATAGTGACTGTACTATTTTATATTCCCATCAACAGTGCACAAGGGTTCCAGTTTGTCTACATCCTTGCCATTTGTTATTTTCTCTTTTTCGTTTTTGTTTTGTTTTGTTTTAACCAGTCTTACTCTGTTGCCCAGGCCTCCTGAGTAGCTGGGGCTAGGGGCACCCGCCACAATGTCTGGCTTATTTTTTCTATTTTGAGTAGAAATGGGGTCCTGCTCTTGCTCATGCTGATCTCAAACTCCTGAGCTCAAGTGATCCTCCCAGTTCGGCCTACCAGAGTGTTAGGATGATAGCTTAAGCTACCACACCTGGCTTATTTTCCGAGAGGTTTTTTGTTTTTATTTTCTATAGGGACCATAGTAATGGGTGTGGTTTTGATTTGCATTTGACTTTAAGCATCTGTTCGTGTGCTTTTAGGCCATATCTCCAGGGGCAAAATGACTCTTCAAGCTATTTATTTATTTATTTATTTATTTATTTATTTATTTATTTTTGAGACAGAATCTCACTTTGTTGCCCTCAGTAGAGTGCTATGGTGTCATAACTCACAGCAACCTCAAACTCTTAACCTCAAGTGATTCACTTGCCTCAGCCTCCCAAGTAGCTGGGACTACAGACGCCCATCACAATGCCCTGCTATTTTTAGAGACAGGGTCTCCCTCTGACTCAGGCTGGTCTCGATGAACTCCTGAGCTCAGGCAATCCACCCACTTGGCCTCCCAGAGCGCTGGGATTACAGGCATGAGCCCCCTCACCCAGCGCCATTTGGTTGTTTGTTTGTTTATTTATTTATTTATTTTTACTGGATCATGTCAGGAGGTCCCTTTTTATTTATTTATTTATTTATTTATTTATTATTGTTGGGGATTCACTGACAGTACAAGAAACCAGGTTACACTGATTGTATTTGTTACGCACAGTCCCTCTTACAATCATGTTTTGCCCCCCAAAGGTGTGGCAGACACCAAGACCCTACCCCCCTCTCTCCTTCCCTCCCTCTGCTCTTCATTTGTTTATTTTTTAACTGGGTTATTTTGTTGTTATTGTTGAGTTATAAAAGTTCTTTATATATTCTGGATATTAACCCCTTATCAGATATATGATTTGCAAATATTTTCTCTCTTACTTTTTCACTAAGATTATTTCCTTTGATTCATGGTTTTTAAATTTGATGAACTCTTCTCTACTTTTGTCTTTGTTGCCTGTATTTTTTTGATGTTATACCCAAGAAATCATTGCCAAATCCAGTGTCATGAAGCTTTTCTCCCATGTTTTTTTAGGACTCTTACAGTTTTGGGTCTTTTGTTTAGATCAGTGGTTCTCAACCTTTCTAATACCACGACCCTTTAATACAGTTCATCATGTTGTGGTGACCCCCCCAACCATAAAATTATTTTTGTTGCTACTTCATAACTGTATTTTTGCTACTGTTATGAATTGTAATGTAAATACCTGATATGCAGGATGTATTTTCATTGTTACAAAGGGGTTGTGACCCCCAGGTTGAGAATCACTTGTTTAGATCTTTGATCCATTTTGAGTTATTTTTGTATATGGCATAAATGTAGGGCCCTACTTCATTCTTTAGCAGGTGGATATTTCATTTTCCCAGCACCATTTGTTGAAAAGACTGCTCTTTCCCTCACTGATTGGTCTTGGCACCCTTGTTGAAGATCATTTGACCATATATGCAAGATTTATTTCTGGGGTCTCTATGCTCTTTCATGTACCTAAAATGTCTGCCTTTATGGCAGTAACACACTATTTTGATTATTACAGCTTTGTAAAACTTTTTTTTTTTAAGAGACAGTGTCTCATTTTGTCACCCTCAGTAGAGTGTAGTAGCATCACAGCTCACAGCAACCTCCAGCCCCTGAGCTTAGATGATTTCCTCAGCCTCCCACCACAATGCCTGGCTATTTTTTTGTTGCAGTTTGGCCGGGGTTGGGTTTGAACCCACCACACTCGGTATATGGGGCCAGCACCCTACTCAATGAGCCACAGGAGCTACCCATCCTTGTAAAACTTTTTTTTTTTTTTTTTTGTAGCCCACGGTAGAGTGCTGTGGCTTCACTGCTTACAGCCACCTCCAAAACCTGGGCTTAGGCGAATCTCTTGCCTCAGCCTCCTGAGTAGCTGGGACCACAGGCGCCTGCCACAACACCCGGCTATTGTTTTGTTGCAGTTCGGCAGGGGCTGGGTTTGAACCTGCCACCCTTGGTATATGGGGCCAGCGCCCTACTCACTGAGCCACAGGAGCCACCCATCTTTGTAAAACACTTTGAAATCAGGAAGTGTGAGACCTCCAACTTCGGTACTTTTTCACAAATACTTTGGCTATTTGGAGTCCCTTGAGATTCCATATGAATTTTAGGACAGTTTTTTTTTTTCTGTTTCTCAAAAAAATGTTATTGGGATTTTGATAGGGATTGTATTGAATTTATGGATTACCTTGAGTAGGGACAGTTTAAGTCATTCAATTTGTGAACACAGGACATCTTTCCAATTATTTATGTCTTCTTTAATTTCTTTTAGCAGTTTTATAATTATCAGTGTACAAGTCTTTTATGTCCTTGGTTAAGTTTATTCCTAAACATTTTATTTCTGAAGCTATTGTAAATACATTTTTTTCTTAATTTCCTTTCTGGAATGTTTATTGTTAGTCTGCTTTAGTTACGACTGAAATGGTCACTAGCCTTAGAACCCATACTACAGCCACTTGTCCTAACTATAGGACCCTCCCAGTTTCTCTTGTCTCCCTTCTTCTGGCTTCTGTGCCCATTTCGGAGGCATTCTAGGGGCTGCAGCTTTCTGGGACCATAGGAAACTTGGAGAAATCTCGAGTCCTCTACCTGGACCTCCGTGCGGTCTTGTCTGTTCTTCAGCACCTATGTCATGGTAGGACAAGGGCCTCTGACAGCCTGTGGCCCGCAGGGTCCCAGGCAGGAGGGGGCATGTCCCTCTTTTATCAGGGATTTTACCATCCTTTTAAAGGGAAGATGGTAAGGCAGAATAGGGCGACTATGGGGCCATGGACCCTTCCTGGACAACCAGTGCCAG
Source organism: Perodicticus potto (assembly GCA_963574655.1). NCBI lineage: Eukaryota > Metazoa > Chordata > Mammalia > Primates > Lorisidae > Perodicticus > Perodicticus potto. Next base: position 5,856 of record CAUYRH010053606.1, on the reverse strand, counting down.
CATCTCATTCTATTCATCTCCTTTTTCAGTCTCTTCTGGCCCATAACCTGGAGAGAGTTTTGGAAATCTTATCCCTGATGGGTAAGCGCCGACTCAACTTATATTCTTACATAGTTTTTCTGTCTCACATCTAAAGTCCAGCTGTTAATAAAAATTAGAAAGGCTTTACTGTTCCTGCACTCTCCCCTTGGAGCAAAGGCCACCTGGATGCCGCTAGGCCTGAACATGTTGAGTCAGGGTGGAAAGGAGGTGGGAACTTAGTCTTTCCTTCACCTGGTCACAGGTGGACATTGACCTCCCAGCAGCCTCCCTGCCTGGGCCCGTCCCTCTTGGGCTCAGTACTGCCCATGGAGCAGATGAGCTGAGGCAGGAGGATCCTGAGTGAGTGTTAGTTCTTAGCTTAAACTTTATAGCAGTGGTTCTCAAAGCGTGGTCCTGGGAGCTGTCAGGTCAAAACTATTTCAAAAAAATACTACCGTGCTATCTTTGCATTCTCCATCACAAGTGTACACTGGAGTTTCCCAGAAGCTGCATGGTATACGATATTGCAAGGCACCGAATACAGAAGCAGATAAGAAGCAGATATGAGAATCCAGCAATCTTCTTTATTAAGCTATTCTGTTTAGTAAGAGGATGGCCAAAATGTTAAAAAAAATGCTCTTCATGAATTGTTATTGTTTTGCAGAAATATAGCTGTTTTCATAAGACTATGCTGTTTATGCTAGCCTGAAATGTTTAGTTTTATTTTAAAAGAAACCAACATATCATTTAAAAACATTTCTCAACTGTGATTTTTTTTTTCAAGTGTGATTTCTAAATAGGATGGAACTAACGCATATAACAAAAGGTCTTTAGGTAATTTTTACCAATGTAAAGGTGTCCCGGGACCAAAACCTTTGAGGACCGCTGCTTCTGAGGGGGATGGCTGCTTTTTTCTGGTGCAAGGCTCCTCCGCTGCTTGGATTTCCCCTGATGGGAGCTGTGCGCCAGCATGGCCACACGAGGGCAGCCCTGAGCCCCCTCGGTGCCCTCCAGCCGGGCGCTCGTCTGCTCCGCGGGCAGAAGCCCAGATGACGACCAGGTCCTCGCTCTGCGGAAGCCCCAGGTCCCGCTTCTCCCTTCCCAGAGTCCGAAGAGAGGCCCAGGCAGAGCCCGACCAAGGGGTGACATGTCCGGCGAATGAACTTTACCTCCGTGTCGTGCAGGTGAGCACAGAATTCTGTTGACCAGATTCTTCATTTAACCAGCGCGTAGTCCCTGCTGCCTAATGGAGCCCCGAAACCACGGACTATGGGGGAGCACGTGGATATCAGGCCGCAGAGTGGTGGGGGGAGGAGGGGCCTCTATCTAGTCCTGGGTGAAGGTGGAGGTGAAGGACAGATGAGACGGGCGGCGTCTGTGGCTCAAAGGACTAGGGCGCCGGCCCCATATGCCGGAGGTGGTGGGTTCAAACCCGGCCCTGGCCAACAACTGCAAAAAAAAAAAAAAAAAAAAAAAGGACAGTTGAAAGGTTTCACCTAAAACTAGTGCCTCCTTTTAAAAAAAATTTTATTATTAGAATAAGTCAGGAAAATCTCTAGCAACAGAAAAATAAAGGCTTGCGGTCATTTATTCAGGGTTAATCTCTCCTTTCCTGCTACCAGTGGTTCCTGTGACCTCCCCCAACGACTTCCAGTCCACCTGGCGTCAATGAGGTGTCTCAAATGTTGGACATGAGCGCTAAGGTTGCAAGGCAGGGGTTCAAGTCCTAAGTCTTCTAGCCCCTGGTCTGTGTATTCCCCTCTTTTTTTTTTTTTTTTTTTTTAATGTTGAACTTTATTATTTTTTTAAATTTATTTTATTTTTTCAGTTTTGGCCAGGGCTGGGTTTGAACCCACCACCTCTGGCATATGGGGCTGGCACCCTACTCACTGAGCCACAGGTGCTGCCCTGTGTATTCCCCTCTTAATAATGTTAACCCTTGGGGCACCTGTGGCTCAAAGGAGTAGGGCACCGGTCCCACATGCCAGAGGTGGCGGGTTCAAACCCAGCCCCGGCCAAAAAAAAAACTGCAAAAAATAATAAATAATAATAATAATGCTAACCTCACATTGTTTTTTTTCCCCCTAGATGTTTATTATTGTGTCGAGTCAACTCAGTGATACATAGAAAGTCAGCAGTCTCTGCTGAAGTATGGCCTGCTGGCTAAGACAGCAGGGCTTTGAGGAATAGGTAGATGTACATTCCTGATTCTACCTTGTGTTTGCTGTGTGCCCGTAGGCAAGTTGCTTAACCTCTCTGAGGTTTTAGTTTTCTCAGCGGTAAAGGAGGGATATCATAAGGTTGCAGAGTTGCTGTGAGAATTATATGATACAAAAATGTTAAGTGTCTAAAGAGCTTAATTCGGTGCCTGACTTATAGTGAAGTGCTTAATAAACAGAGGATATAAATATCACTGCATTTGAAATCCACAGTTTTTTCAATGGCAGAGTCAGAAAGAATCTTAGATTTAATTCAGTGTTTTCCGAAGTGTGTTCAAAGTATTTTCTCCCTTCAGGATGATCCGAGAGAAAGGGTTCTATGGCCAAGAATGATGGGAGATTTAAAAATTGGGGTTGTATAATACAACAAAATATAATACAACAAAATTCTGTGAGGCCACAGAATAAAGAAACCTGTTGTGATTACTTCAGCCTTTGTCAGACTGATTTGACTGCGCTACTTTTTTTTTTTGAGACAGCCTTAAGCTGTCACCCTGGATAGAGTGCCGTGCCATCACAGCTCATAGCAACCTCCAATTCCTGGGCTCAAGCGAGTCTCCTGCCTCCGCCTCCCAAGTAGCTGGGCCTACAGGCGCCCGCCACAATGCCCGGCCATTTTTTGGTTGCAGCTGTCATTATTGTTTGGCGGGTCTAGGCGGGATTCGAACACGCCAGCTTGGTGTACGTGGCTGGCGCCTTAGCCCGCTGAGCCACGGGCGCCGAGCCTTGACTGCGTCGCCTTTTAACTCCAGGTTGCAGCACGTCCTCGCCATCCTCCCAGTGCAGAAGTCTGTTGTGTGGGGCCTCCCGTAAGTGATCATGCACAATCTGCTTGAACACCCAGAAACAGGCCAATGACCATGAACCATTGTAGCAGTAATATGTAACATTTGTGGAGGGTTTGCTACGTGCCAGGCACTATGATAAGCAAGTGGCAAGCATTATCTCATTTAATTATTATTGTTTTTTTTTTTTTTTTTTTTGAGACACAGTCTCACTCTGTTGCCCTGGGTTGAGTGCCATGACGTCATATCTCACAGCAACATCAAACTCTTAGGCTTAAGCGATCGTCTTGCCTCAGGCTCCCAAGTAGCTGAGACTATAGGCACCTGCCACTATTCCCTGCTAGTTTTTTTTTTTTTTCCTATTTTTAGTAGACCTGGAGTCTCACTCTTGCTCAGGCTGGTCTCAAACTCCTGAACTCAAACCATTCCCCTGCCTTGGCCTCCCAGAGGCATGAGCCCTTGTGTCTGGCCTCTCACTTAATTCTTGTAACAACAGTAAGAAGCAAACTATTAACATCTCCTTTTACAGGTGAAGAAACTGGGGCTTAAAAGAGCTAAGTAACTTGCCACGGTCACGCGGCAAGAAAGTATCAGCATGCAGACTCGGGTCGGTCCAGTTCTGGAGCCCAGCCTTCCCCAGCACCTGCACAGCGCTGCAGCCCACTGCGTCACCTGTCTTTGTCGGAAGGTACTTCCTTGTGCTGAAATCCAATCCAGTCTCAGTCACTCCCTTTCTCCCAGGGACACAGACATCAGTTTCAGTTCTAAATATCTTCCATTTGTCATGGTTTCTGGAACTGTTCCTTTTTCTCTTGACTTGCTCAAGTCCTTCTGGCATTGCATTTGGACCAAAAGACTCAAAAACTGAACACAATTCTATCTACTCCACTACACAATTCTATCTACTCCAATATGATAGCTACATTTGTAGGAAGTCATGCATTATCAAAATGTATGATATAAGAACTAAATTTTTCAGAGGACAAAAAAGGCCGGGTTAGAGGATAGAAATTTTTAGATGTATAATAACAAAACTATTTTGTGACAGTACGTTTAACAGGAATTTTAATAACAAAGCTGTTTTTCATAGCCCTCGTGTATTGCTATGAAAACTGAACATTAGGCTCGGCGCCTGTGGCTCAACGGGCTAAGGCGCCAGCCAAAGTACACCTGAGCTGGCGGGTTCGAATCCAGCCCGGGCCTCCAAACAACAATGACGGCTGCAACCAAAAAAAGAAAACTGAACATTAGCCTACTGCAGTGGCTCACACCCATTATCCCCGCACTTTGGGAGGGTGAGGCAGGAGCATTGCTTGAGCCCAGGAGTCTGAGGTTGCTAAGAGCTAATACCAGCTCTAGATATTTACCTGAAACACAATAAAACTATTAAGTACAACAGAGATCCTTCTCTGCCCACTGGAGTCCAAACTGTGGATTGGAGTTGGTCATTCAAGGATTGTCAACTACCTGTATTTATAAGTTGGTGCACAATTTTATCCATCAGAATATATGCATATCACTGACGGGCTTTCTCAAATGCCTTTTGGTTTCAAGATGGCCTAGATATTTGCAGTGTTGTCCTGCTATACCAGCCTAGTGATTTTTTTTTTCCAGAAAGTAGATGTATTTGTTTTTTTCTATTTGCAAAAGCAATACCTGCTTGCCATGGCAAAATGCAGGGACGTACCTGAAGGAAATGACCGATGATCAATAATTCTGAAGCAACTACTATTCACATTTCAGCATATTTACTTCATCTTTTTTCTGTGCTGATATTTTTCACATCACAAAGCATATATGTTCTCTGTTATTACATCCTGTTGTTTTAATTCTTTAAAAATTTTTTAAATGACAAAAGATTTATATCTTTATCATTTACAACATGTTATAAAATACATATACAGGCTCGATGCTTGTAGCTCAGTGGCTGGGGTGCAGCCACATACATCGGAGCTGGTGGCTTCGAATCCAGGCCAGCCTGGGCCTGCCAAATAACAATGACAACTACAACCAAAAATAAAAGGATAGCTGTATGTGTGGCGGGCACCTGTAGTCCCAGCTACTTGGGAGGCTGAGGCAAGAGAATCGCTTAAGCCCAAGAGTTTGAGGTTGCTGTGAGTTGTGACGCCACTGCACTCTACCCAGGGTGACATAGTGAGACACTGTCTCAAACAAACCAAAACAAAACAAAAAAACTGTATATATTGTAGCAATGGTTAAATCAAGTTAATTAACATGGATTACCTCCCAATAAGTATCATTTTCTTGTGTTGAAAAGCCTTAAAATATAGTCTGAGCAATTTTTGTTTCTTTTCTAATAGTCTGAGCAATTTTTAAGAGTACGTTATTAACTATAGCCATCATGTTGTACAACAGATCTCTGGAACTTATTCCTCTTATCTAACCAAAATTGTGTATCCTTTGACCAAGATCTCTGCAACTGCCCCACAAGCCCCTGGCAACCACCGTTCTTTTCTCTGCTTTTATTAGTTTGACCTTTTAGGTTGCCCGTGGAAGGAAGATCATACAGAGATTGTCTTTCTGTGCCTGAAATTTCACTTAAATAACGTCCTCCAGGCTCAGCCATGTTGTCTTGAGTGACAGAATTATCTGAAGGCTGAATAGTGTTCCATTGTATATACAGCGTGTTTTCTTTTTTTTTTTTTTTTTTTTGAGACAGAGCCTCAAGCTGTCACCATGGATAGAGTTCTGTGGCATAACAGCTCAAAGCAACCTCCAATTCCTGGGGAGTCTCCTGCCTCCACCTCCCAAGTAACTGGGACTACAGGCGCCCGCCACAACGCCCGGCCATTTTTTGGTTGCAGCCGTCA
>CAUYRH010053604.1:0-11692 GCA_963574655.1 Perodicticus potto | reverse complement strand
ACAACTATTTTAACTGGTATGGGTAGGCTCAAAAAGTATGAGTTTACGATAGTTTGAACTTTGTTATTTAAATTAATTCATTGCTTAATTACTGTTTTCCTTTGAATGATTATACTGTGGTTAATACGTTAGCATAGCAGTATTCCCAGACAGTTTTTTTGTTTGTTGGGAGGTTGAGCTTTGGGGATGGGGGAGGCGGGCAGAGTTAACACTTTGCATGAAATATCTTATTTTATAACAGTGAAATTGCTTTCTCTTTTGTCTTGTGATTTTTTTTTGAGGTGAAATTTAAGTTTTTGTGTGAGTAGTACTATTATACCTATCTTAAAAAAAAATTTAAAAAAAAACCTTTATGTCATTAAGACTTATCCATATACAACCTTATCATATACAACCCTTTCATCTTAACCCTCAAGGTCAGTGTAATGGTTCCCTAATTCATAAAACTGCTCTGTATTTTTACATTAATCCCCTATCAGTATAGGGCTGGATGATTAAATAGCTTATGACTAGTTTTTCTGTATCTGATGTATTTTTTTCCCTTTTTTTTAAATTTCGCATTAGTGTGAGGGTACAAACAACTAGGTTACATGGTTATAATGTTTGCATTTTGTTAGGTACAATCCCTCTTCCAATGTATTTTTAAAGCACAATTTCTGTTATGTTTCATTCTTTTCAATGAATCTCCTTTGAAGATTCTGAGGAAGTGATTGCCTAGTAAAGGAAGGCGTCCAAGCCCTACTGTAGTAAAACAAAAAATTAAATAAAATGAGGAGAGAAAACTTTAACAATAAGGAAACTCTGGCATAAACATGGATATAGGATATGTTATCTACATACCACAAGCAAATATATTTTTTCTTTCTTAAATGTGTGGCAGAAATGATCAAATTGAAAGAGATCACTAAAACACATATACCAGGACTAAGAAAACAATTCCATATTTTATCAAAATATAAAGAAGTCTTGAAAAGAAGTGAATAAAAGTAGATGGATGGCAAGCCTGGCTGAGAATGAGAAAGCAAGCCTGGAGCTACATCTTAAGAAAGCTTACAGGCCATAAGCATTTTTTTTAACTTTTATTTTCAAAGTGTAGATGGGTAATATCAGGAAAAATTGGCCACTTTTCCGAACTGAAGGGAAATTTCCTTAGATTAATGGGGAGAAAGCTGGAAGTAAAAGAGATTGAAGATTTCTATTTGCAACAACTATTGCCTCAGCAGACCAAGAATGAGATGTTGAGGGCTGCATGGTGTTGGGCCGCTGTGAGCGGAAACAGTGCACTGTGCCTCTTCCCTGACCATGATTTCTCCTGAAATTTCCTCATCTTACCTTAACTTGAGCAAGGACTTTTCTGTATCTGAAGGACATTTCCTTCAGAGACATAGAACATTCCTCTGACTGTGCCAGGAAAGAAAGCAGAAATAAAATAAGGTATTGTTCCACTCCATGAGTTAAAAATTGAACCCTCAGAGAATACAAACATAGTCTACGAAAGAGGGAATTCCAATGAAGTATAATTTTCAGAATGAAAGGTGAAATAACAAAACCATGGGGAAATGTAGAAAGCATATAATGGATAGAAAGGAGATGGTAATCGAACACATTTCAAAGATGAAATAATCAATCTTTTTCACCCCTTTGGAGACTAAGATAACTGTCTACTGTGCCTGCACTGGTCAATTCAAAGAGCCTCTCCCTTGCCTGGCTGAGAACCACTGTCTAATAAAGGGAGGACGATGTATCCTAAGAGGGTGGTATGGAAGTATCCCAGAATTATGGTAGGAGTTAGACTGAAAAGAAAATTTTAAATTCCACAACTAAAATGAATTGAGAGGATGACCTAGAAATAGAAGACAGTAAAAGAAGATGGGGGAAAAACTACATACAGTTGGAATGAGCTTCACTAAAGGGGGCATTTTACAAATAGGCTTTAAAAATGTTTGGAAACAGCAACACAATTACAAAAGTATCCACAGCTCCTACTTCTTCAGAAAACGCTTCTAAAGGAGAAAGACATTAAAAACGGTGTTGATGGAATACCCAGTTTTCAGTCAGAGCAGTGAATCTGAAACCTGAATGAGTCTGTAGTCCCATGGGGAGAATTTTTTTTAAATGTTGATATAGTCAATGCTTTAATTTGTCTTTGGTAGAACACAAAGATGAGTATTTGAGAACCACTTAAAATTATGCAATGAAATCAAAAGAATCAGAGAATGTAAGTTTGCTGAGTATAGATGGAGAATGACGGGAGGCACTTTGAAAGAGACGTAAAAGGGAAACCAACATGTGCAGGAGCCGGGACTGATCAAGGGGAGCTAAAGAGAAGAATTGCAAGGGGGGGGAGGGTTGTCTTCTGTTACTACCATAAAAAATTAAAACATACCAAATCTTGCAGTTTTGTTGTTCAGGAGTCTGTTACAGGTCTCCCTGGGCTAATGCCGAGTGGTGGGCAAGGTAGGATGATTTCTGTAGACTCTGGAAGAGAATCTCTTTACTTGACCTCTCTAGCTTTAGAGAATGCATACATTTCTTAGCCCATGGGTCCATCCTCATTCTTTAAAGCCAGCAGCACTGAGTCTCTCTATTCTTACCTTGTTTTTTTGTTTGTTTGTTTTTGTTGTTAGTTTTTTTTTTTTTTTTTTTTTTTTTTTTTTTCTTTTTTTTTTTTTTTTTTTTTTTTTTTTTTTCAGTTTTTGGCCAGGGCTGGGTTTGAACCCGCCAACTCTGGCATATGGGACCAGTGCCCTACTCCTTTGAGCCACAGGCACTGCCCTCTATTCTTATCTTTGTCTCTGACTCTCTTCCTCTGCCTACCTCTGATACCATAAGACTCTTTGTGATTCCATTAGACTTACCCACACAATCCACAGTGATTTCTCTCTGTTAAGGTCATCTCATTAGTTACTTTAACCTCCAGATTTATTTCCCCTACATCATGTAACCCATTTATAAGTGCTGAAGATTATACATGTAACTTGCACATTTGGAGAGTGAGGCATTTTCTGTTTATCACTGAGAGACATAGTCAAAGAGTAAAAGGAAGCTAGAATTCACCTATGGAACCCATGATTTAGATGCAAAGGAAGTTTTTATTACTCTCATGTTTTTAGCTTTAAGAAAAAGTGTTTCCAGGGCGGCACCTGTGGCTCAGCGAGTAGGGTGCTGGCCCCATATACCAAAGGTGGTGTGTTCAAACCCAGCCTCGGACGAACTGCAAAACAGAAAAATAGCTGGGTGTTGTGGTGGGTGCCTGTAGTCCCAGCTACTTGGGAGGCTGAGGCAAGAGAATTGCTTTAGCCCAGGAATTGGAGGTTGCTGTGAGCTGTGTGACTCCATGGCACTCTACTGAGGGCGATAAAGTAAGACTCTGTCTCTACCAAAAAAAAAAAAAAAAAAAAGTGTTTCCAGATCGGGTTCCGACCCTCCTGGGGTCTGGGGTTGAAATCCTACAAACAGTGCTTCAAACATGGTATGAGCGAATGAAGAGGTGAGTTGGGGCCTCCAGTTGAGATGGTGAGCAACTGAATAAGAAAATGAAGAGGTGGGAATAGGTGAGGTTTCCATAAAATACTGAAGGCAAAAGGAGAAATCAGAGACTGGAATTCTGGAAAATAAAAATTATTATTTAGTTTGATGAATAAAATAAACTAAAAATAAGAAATAAAATAAGAAAAATACATAAAAGAAAAGTATATTTTTAAAATATTCCCATGTTAGATGCACTTCTAAAAATAAGACTCAACAGTTAGGTCAGAGAAGGCAAGATCTTAGATCCTCTTTACCATAATATTTTGCTTCTGAATCTATGATTAGGTACATAGTCAAGTAAATGGTTACATTTTTGAATCAATAATGGTCATACATTAATACTTGTAAATTTAGTTTCTTTACCCTGAACACTGTATTTTAATTGTCATTGATAGGTAACCATAAAGTTAGGCATTGATTTTAATTTTTACCTTTCGCAAATACACGTATAATATACAACTATGCTTCCATTCAAGGTTCAAGTGGAATGGTGCTCTTTCAAGAATTAAATAAATTAGCTTGATAATTATTATATCCCATTGTAAAACTTGAGTGACAGCTATAGTAATAAATACTCTTTATGTAATTTTAAAAACACTTTTAAAGTGTCCAGACTTAAAAAAAATAAAAACTTGTATCATTTTAAATATTTCATCAACCATTCTTTTTTCTTTTGACTGACTGAATTAGGCTGACTTAGACAGTTAGAAGGACATGAGTCCCAAATACGTTGATGTTCAGTTAATCAGAAGGAAAATATTCTTGGGGAACATGAATTAATCGGTTAAACCACTAAAAATGACTAGACCTTTTCTGAAGAGAGAATTTGAAGAGAAAGTCAAAGTAAGAGATAATCTCCTGCAAACTGGCTACAGAGGGGCCAGGTAATAAGGGTCTGAGGGCAACTTCTAGGAACCAACAGCAGTCCTTGACCGACTGCCAAAAACAAAACAAAGACTTCCCTGCTATATACAAACACAAGAAACTGAATTTTGCCAGCAAATGAGGGAGCCTGAAGATGAACCTTTCCCTAGTTATGTCCAGATGAGGATACAGCTGGCTTATATCTTGATGTCAATTTTGTGAGCTCCTGAGCAAACAGTTTGTTAAGGGCCCTAGAAAGTAGCCCCATGTCTATTAAACTTCTCGTAGCCAATCAAAAATCACAAGCGATTAACTTTTAGACATAAATATCTTTATAAAATTAGGTCTCAACATTCTTCCCCTTATTTGGTCCCTAGAAGAGTATATGACTACACATATGGACTAATTTTCATAACTCCATTAACCGAAAACCTATATAGGCTGCTCTTCCCAGCACAGGGTAAAGAATTTCCACCTACATTCCCTCCCATGCTGTAGCACTTTCCAAGAAAAGACAGACATCTTGTTTTACTCTCAAAACAAAATATTTTACAATTGGTCTTATCAGTATGCCATCCCTAGAGGCATATTGTTGTGGTTTTCACCAAGAATGAATAAAAAGGGGGCCAGAAATGTATTAAAATTTTAAGAAACAAAAAAAATGTATTAAAATTGTAATACTCAAGTCACATTTGACTTATGCAATTACAAAGAGGTGCTCAAACATGACTTGTATTTATTGTTTGTTACTGGGATAAAGGGAGTATTACAATTTCAGTGCATTTTTTTCCTTTTTTAAATTGTGTATACGTGTTTTTTGCATGCTCTCTGTGTATACATATACACACACATAATAAGTAATATATGTTACACTGACCAAAAGAAGCAAGAATAAAACCTTCTCCTACATATCCCTGGAACATGGTCTTCCACAGCATGTCTCTGGCATTCTACTGGCTGTTAACCCGCTTTCTCATTTGTATAGGCCCTTCCCCCACCCCCCTTCCTGAGTCACCCTCTGACTCAGGGCCAGAGTTTACTCAAAGTAGACATAACCCATTGAAAAGAAACCCTGGCAAGAAGAAGACACTATTTCATGTCATTATGTAAAGTGGTTTACCTCCTCACTGATTTCAATACTTCCATTTCGGAAAGGGATTTTTGTCTCTATTTCTATGTAATTTTTTTATTTTCCAAAAACAAAAATTAGCCTTTTCTAAAGATAAATCAGAAGACACCTGTCTCCAATTTAAAATAATAATTTGTGTCCATTTTCACTCATCCATATTGCAACTCTAACATGATGGACTGCATTTATGGTAGAAGTTTGATGCCGCTAAAGGGGTATTTGAGTTCAAAAAATTAAGACTAAGATATTGCAAAAAAAAAAAAAAAACCTTAATTACAAGGCACCGTAATTTCAACATAACTATCAAGGATAAAACAAATTAGCATTTATAGAACATAGGTGTGTGTGTATTTCTATAATTTGGGTGACTGCACTACAGGCTCTGTGTGTGTGATTAAATTTAATGAGCTCACCTGGATTTGATATATAGCATCAGCTAACACCCAAAAGATTAGCAGGGGTTAGCATTGATGGTTAAGTTGTGGCTAAACTAGCTTAGGATTTCTGATAATCCCAGTTATGATTTCTTAATTGCCTTTTCTCATCAATTGAATTATCCACTCTGTCTTGAAACTTTTGTATGATCCCCCTTTCCTACAGACATTTCTTTCTCTGCCCATCCTCATAGGATCTAATTGCTCAGGAGGTGCAATCCACATGCCTCTGGAACAGAATAGGGGATTTTTTTTATGTAAAGCGTGCTGCATGTTGAAGGCTAGAAGGGGTCAAGAGCTATGTTAAATTGAAACATTTAATTGAATATGATGTAACCAAGGAATACATATCTGAAGAATGAATTTGGCCAAAGGATGTTAATTTGTGCCTACTGTCTCTAATTAGTAGTTTTTAAATTGGGGGTGGGAGGTGGGGGCTTCAAAGTATGCTTTATGATTATAATGAAAGATTGTTTTCCCTCCATGGAGTTTTTTCTGTTTTTATACTATACTTTGGGTAAATTTACTTAAATCTATAAAGGCATTTTTTCATATATGTTTTAATATTCATACATATATGTATATGCATATTATATGCATGTGTATGTATGGTTGTCCTTAACCCTCAAACAGCACAGGGGTTAGAGGTTCATACCCACATTTTTTGATTCCACCAATTTTAAATACTAATATACTACTTCTGACAGAAGGCCTTATCAATAACATAAACAGTTAATCAACATGTTTTTCAACTGGGTTTAAGCTGTGTGGGTTCACTATACATGGATTGTTTTCTGCATCTGCCACCTCTGAGATTGCAAGATCAACCCCTGCCCTTCCTCCTCCTCCTCAGCCTGCTCCATGTGAAGAACACCAGACTGAGGACCTTTATGATGATCCATTTCCATCCGATGAACAGTAAATAGATTTTCTCTTACAATTTTTTTGATAACATTTTCCTTTCTCTAGCTTACTTTATTGTAAGAATATAGTATATTATACATATAACACTTGTTCATAACCCAAATTGAGCAATGGCTTACATTTTGTCCCATTTCTCTATTATTCTAAATACATAAATAAAATATAACATATTTAATATATGAAGTCACACAGTTAAGTTTGCAAAGACATCCTAGAAAACGAGCTACCCACCTCATTGCTAAATCACCACTACAGTCTCTGTTAAAGTATTGCCCTTGGGAAGCTGAGCATGATGCCAATGCCCAGTGTACCCTTCAAAGCAATTTTGGAACTCCTGCTGGAAGGACCATCAGAGCTGTTGCTATATATAAATAGGTGTATCCATGATTTTTATTAAGCCTATGTGAAGCAACTGTATTTTAGTAAGACATTGTAGGTAAAAATTGATGTTTTCTAGTAGAGAAAGTTTTAGTTTTTATTTTCAATTTTTAGACATTTTATTTTATTTTGCTTCATTACATGGGCTAAGACTTGCAGTAGTTGAATAGGGGAGATGAGTGTAGCATTCTCGTCTTGTTTATGATCATAATAAGGAAGTATTTAATATATTACTATTAAGTATGCATTAGCTATATGATTTTATAGCTGTGCTATATTAGGTTTTTTTAAAGTTTCCCTTTATTTATCTGCTTTTGTATAAATGGGGCCATTTGTAAAATTCTTTATTTTCCTCTTTTGTATCCATTGAAATGATTGTATTTTTTCTTTACTAATATGGTGAGTGACATAATCCTATTTTTGAATATTGGACCAGTTTTACATACCTGGGATAAATGTACATAATTATATATAACAGTATACTTCTCACATATTCTGTACATATAACATTATACTTCTCATATATTGTGTATATATAATATACTTGTAGCTTCATTTTGCTAATGCTTTTTTTTTTTACAGATATTTAGGTCTAGGATTTCTTCTACAGATATATAAGTCACAGACTTTTTAAATAAAGGTTCAGATCTATTTACTAAATATTTTCATCTCTGTGGGATACAACTGCTTAACTATGCTGTTCTAAAATAAAAGCAGTCCTGGACAATATATAAATGAATGAATATGTTTGAATTTTGCCAGCAGGTGATATTTTACCTCTTTAGGAGCAATATAAGTCAGTGTATTTTTTTTTATATTACCTTTGTCAGGATTTTGTATAAGAGATATCCTGCTCTCACAGTTTCATGAAACAGATTGGAAACTGTTCCCTCCTCTTCACCTGTCTGAAGAATATTATTTTTTGGATAATATTTTTCTTATGCTTATCTAAGGTTGAATAAATTCAAAGGCAAAACTATCTAGGACTAGAACTTTCTCTGTAGAAAGGCTTTTTAAAGGAAAATTTAAATACCAAAAGCTGCAATATAAAATCTGGAATATGCAAGTTTTACTCATTCCAGCAGAAGACAAACTTCATAAGAATAAGATCAAACTGTAGATATGAAATCAAGTTTGTAGATTAAAAAACATTGGATTGAATATGAATGGACAATGAAGTATTGGCTTGGTCAAAAGTTCTGTTTCTAAATATATTTAAGTATATCTCTTTATACCTGTTCAGGCCTGTATCCAGCATGTCCAGTGGAAATAGTCTCAGGCAGGGTTTCTCAGCTCTGGCACTGACATTTGGGGCTGGTAATTGTTGGACTGTCTTTTACACATCTCTGACTTCTTCTGTTCAGTAGATGCCAGTAGCACCCATACACCTCTTACTCCCAGTTAGGACAAATAAAATGCCTCCAGATGTGCCCTGGAAGCTGAAATTGCCACATTTTCCTTACTGAGAGCCATTGAATTTTTTGTTCTTGTTTTGGCAATCCGAGCCCAAATTTGCCATATTGGTTTTTTAAAGACATCTTATTGAAGGATAATTCACATAAAACCAAATTATACATTTTAACATATGTTTTAATGAGTTTGACACGTGTACATGTCTATATAACAACCCCCATCAAAATGTAAAATCCTTCAGATTCTGGAATAAGTAAATAAGCTTCATTAGGGCCTTGTGTTCCTACAGGTAAGAATTTAAAACTCAGGAAAAAATAGAAAATCACATAATCATATAAAAACAGTAGACAATAAGATAAATCAAGCAGACTCTAGAAAGTATTTAAAATGCGGAAGAAGCACTAGCAAAGTACAAGTTTCCCATTTCCACATTTTTAGACTGAGGGCAAAGTCAGTTTTATGTGGGGCAGCAAAACTTAGAAAAGCCATAGTCTTTTTGACTCAAGACCCAAAGAACAAATGTCAGATAATTTAGCCACTTGAAGAAAGAAATGCTGGAAAAAAGAGAGAGAGGAAAGAGAGAGGGAGAGATGGATCCAGAGAGAGGTAGCCACCAATTTGGTGCATAATTTCTACACATCTATCTTCTCACCATTAAATCAACTATCATTTAAATGAAATTTGAATTGCTGATCTAACCTTTACAATTTGCATTCTACCAAGTAAATCGCCTGCCGAAAAAGAAAGCATCAATGTACTTTGGAAAAAATGAAACACTATCCAGAGTCTCTCAAACATAATATTCACCATATGCAGGATTCAACATGAAATTATTCAATATATGAATAATCATGAAAACACATTTTAACTCTCAAATAAAGATATCAAATGAGGAAAAATCCCAAGATAACACAGATGCTGGAATTTGCAGACAGATTTCAATGTAACTCTAATGACTATAAATTGAAGGAAAAAAGGATTCCAATGAATAAAAAGATATTACCAAAGAAGTCAAAACTAAGGGGAAAAAGGAAATTCTAGAACAGATGATTATATTATCTAAAATTTTAAATCTACTTACTTAACATAAAATCATTAAAAAAGGAAAGTATGAAAGAACTTGAAGGTTGAAGGTAGAAATAATCCAATAAAATAATGAGAGAAAAAAGATTAAAACCAGAAGCATGAAGAGCCTCAGAAACCCTTTTGGTACAGTAACAAAAATATTATCACATGTGTATAGTTAGAATTCTAGAAAAAAGTAAAGTGAATGGGGCAAAAAAGGAAGGATACACTGCCTAGGAAAGATCTAAAATTTTGTAAAAAATACAAACACATTATTAACATGTATAAGAAGTGCATGAATCAAAGCTAGGATATTTTCAATGCCTAGGTACATAATTGCCAAATTGCTGAAAACTAAAGGTAATGAAAATTATCTCAAAAGTAATTAAATAAAAACCAAGACAGTACACTCTGGGAAACAAGAAGATGAAAACTATTAACTTCTCATAACACATTATGAAGATCAAAGACAGTTAAATAACCTCTTTAATGTACCAAGGGAAAAAATAAACTACAAATCTGGAATTGTAAGCTTAGCTAAAATACTCTTCAATAATAAAGGCAAAATACAGATGTTTTCATATGAAGGAAAATTAAAAGTATTTGTTACCAAAAGACATACCTTGTAAGAATTACTGAAGGAATGCCAGGTGAAAATATCCATCTTTAAGAAGACAGGCAGTATCACAAGTTGAAAACATAAAAGCCTACTTTATCCTTGTATTTTTTATAATATATACGACTGGCTAAAAATACATATGTATCTATCTATCCATCTCCCTATACTTATAGTTTTCTGTCAAGAAGAGATGTAATTTAAGTAAAAAGATACTGAGATTGAAAGGAAATGGTTGAAAAGGATATAATACACAGGCAATAAGCATAACTATCCCAAATGGGCTAGAGTAATATTAGGCAAAATACTCATCAAGACATAAACCATTACCAGAAATAAAGACACATTTTCATAATGGAAAATGGGTCAGTAAGATGTGAAATAGTGCATAACTTAATGACAGTCATAAAAATGTTAATAAATCATTTAAAAAGCTCTGGAATTCATAAAATCAAAAGAAATTATTTTTCCTTTTTAACCAAAGGACGAAATAAGCAATTTCCTAATCATAGTTGGTAATTTTAACACCCAAGTTGCAGAAAATAAAAAAGAAGAAAATTAACAAAGATACTAATAGTGTAAATAAGATAATCAACAACTTTGACCTAATTGATATTTATAGAACACTAAACCATACCAATACAGAATATACTATTTTTATACAAGTTCACATGTTATCTTCATCAAGATAAATCATATACCTACATGAGAATGTTATATCAGCAAACACGTTACCACACAGAGACTGGACAGAAACAGGATAAAATGAAGTAAGGCATTGTGTTCCCAAACTTCTATAGACAGGAGAAAGGCTGATAACATCACTCAGCTGCAAATGTGTACTATCTTTCAACAAAAAGAAAGAATGCCTCCAAGGGCAGTGTCTGGGACCCATAGTGTAGAGCCTCAAAGCACTAAGGGATGGGGGGTGTCTGTGGCTCAAAAGAGTAGGGCACTGAGGTGGGGGGTTCAAACCCAGCCCCGGCCAAATAAATAAATAAATAAATAAAAATTAAAAAATAAATAAATAAAAAATTTTTTAAAAACCCCACTAAGACAAAAGTTGATTTAGATGATGATATTTTTTTAAGCATTTTTTGTTTTTGTTTTTGCAGGGTTTTTTTTTTTTTTTTAGCCAGGGCTGGGTTTGAACCCATCTCCTCTGGTATATGGGGCTGGCGCCCTACTCCTTTAAGCCATAGGCACTGCCCAATATTTGTTTTTTCGTTTGTTTTCTTTTTTGAGACAGAGCCTCAAGCTGTCACCCTGGATAGAGTGCTATAGCATCACAGCTCACAGAAACTTCCAATTCCTGGGCTCAAGTGAGTCTCCTGCCTC
>CAUYRH010053602.1:0-16982 GCA_963574655.1 Perodicticus potto | reverse complement strand
GCTCTTGGTATACCAAACATATTTAAATTACATTAAACGTACTCTTTAATCATCATATCTGGGTGTAATATGTATAATTACTTGCTTAGCCTTGCCATTTTCTCTATCATAACTCTCTTAGAATATGAGGACTTAAGTTTTCATTTCTAAATAAAAGTGCTATTCATTGCTAAGACAGCACTTGTATTATATGCAAATTACCAACATTAATATAATTTAATTGTTATTACATACGTTTTGAGCTTTTCTTTATCCTGTTAAAAGAAGGCAGCTGTGTGAGTTTCTGCAATTTAGCATTGTTGCTATTTAGATTTTTACAATCTTACTGAATCTCTATTGCCAGGAGAACTAGAATTCAAGTACTTAAAAAACAAAATTAACTCAATATCAACAAGTTCAGTTGGCAAGTTCCTAGTGAAACATGCAATTGTTTTATGGTTGAGGAAACATTTTCAAGAGATAATGCACTCAATGTAAAAAGTCAAAATAAAAATGTACATTTTATTCTTTAAAATGTTTAGTTATAGTTGAAACAGTCTCTTAATTACTATATCTTAACAGTGCCTCATTACACACCTTACTTTGTTTTTTAACTTTATAAGTAAAAAATTAAAATTATATTATCATTTATATTAAAGTTATTTTCATCTGCCCTCCTTCTAGATGAAGATATTCAGGTAAAAGTCCAATACCAATGTGAACACTTTTGAGCATATATATAAGCTTCTTACCCAGCCAACATTGTGTAAAAAAGGATTCCTAAACTCCAAATATCACAAGCAGCATCATATCCCTGTTGCATAAGAACCTAAGAAAGAAACAATTATTATGTGGTTTTACTCAATATAAACTAAATTTTCTCATTTTAAAGAAAGTTGTTTTGCTTCTAATAATTTCACAAATGTTCCCAATATAAAAACTTACATTATTTAATTTACTTAATGTTAAAGACTTATGAAATAGCAAGCATTGAATAAATGGTATTATTATAGGTGATTAACATGAGACATATCAAAACCAGCCTTGTAAGACATGATCTCTGACCTCAATGGGCTTTCAATCCTTCTGTTAGTAAACCAGCTATACAGACTTTGGAACTTAAGGTTAATATGTACACAGGGTTTAATATATACTACATATAATACTAAGGCTTTTAATTATGACACCAACTCTATGAGATAGAGATTATTATTCTAAGTTTGAGGATGAGGAAACTTAGGTGAATGCTAAATAACTTGTCCCAAATCATAAAGCTAGTAAGTAGCAGAACAGGCATTCTTAATTCTAGAGCCTGTAATTTTACTATCTATGATAACTGCCTTCATACTATACAAGAAATGGTAAGATAATATATGATCTTACAAAAACAGTATAAATTTATATTTTATATACTTGGCTGATATCTTGAAAAGAATAGTATATTTTTGGACCACAAATACACTTTGATAAATTCTGAATGCCTTCATTAATTTTTCATATATCTTCATTATATATTCATGTGCTATTTCTCTATGAAGTTAAAAGAGTTTGTTAAAAAAATAGATACATGAGGGTTTTTGTCATTTACAAAAACAAGGCCACTGCTAAAACCTCTATGCATAGGAAAAAATAGAAACATTATTAATGCATTAACATTCAGGACTGCGTGAACATTAACATGAACTGTTCATCTATAAAGGGCTGACATTGTTTGGTTGATAATTGTCAGACATTAATAATGAGTATGCAACTAACCTAAAATTTGATATATAATGCTTTTTCCTTATGGAAGTGTATTTATAAGGACATAATTGTGTGCAAAATTGAGAAGCTAAAGAGGATATATAATATATATGTAATATATATTATATATGTTTACCAATATATAATACACACACACACACATGATTCTCTTACATAAATAATACAAGTAGAGACTACAAGGGTCCTGATAAATAACAAGAGAGAGATAAAAAACTCATATCATGGTAAATGTAAAGTTGGCATAGTCTAATAAAACATAAATTTTACTGTTTTTATTCTTCTTTCTTTTTTTTATCACCTCTTACAGTTCTGGGCATCACCATGTTTTCTCTAGTTTCATTAGTAAGCTTTTTTAAAGGCTCCCAGGTGATCCAATGCACAGCCAATGTTGAGAGCCACTACTTAGGAACTATTAATTAGTAGTTAGAAAAATAAGGACTAATCATTAAGTTAGCAATAGAAATTTTATACTCTCATAACCTTACAACTAATGAGAAGGACAGAGTTGCACAGGAAGTATCACATTCCTTATAGGGCTGACCATGAAAAACTTGTTTTAAATTTACCACAAACTTAAAAACATTTTATATGGGTAAAGAAGAGGCAGTCCACTTTTGTTCTAGAGTTAGTTGCAACACTGTGTAACAGTGAAAACGGGAGTCAGATTTCTCCTAACATGAAATAATAAATTGTTGAGGTGATGAATAGTTTAATTGCTCTGATTCAATAATTACACATTTTAAGTTTGTGTTAAGATATCACATGTGCCCCATAAATATGTACAAGATGTATCCATAATAATTAAAAATAAAAACACAAAAAATAGAAAAAAATGGGAGTGGGTTAGTTATCACAAGAGTAGACTTGTTATAAAAGGGAGTTTGGCCCCCTCTTACATTCTTGTGAGTTCTCTCTTGCATGTGGTATCATCTGTCATAGGATATTGTAGCTACAAGGTTCTCATCAGATAGGGACCTGTGATCTAATCTTGGACTTCTCATCCCAGAGACACATGACTTAGCCAAGAGCCAAATAAATTTCTATTGTTTGCAAATTTTAATTAAAAAATAAAGGTAAAATAGCAGCATAGTGCAATAAATGATAGAGTACAGAGGGCGTGGTTCACACCTTTTTACTTTCACCAAATTAAATACAAAAACGGAAGTCACAATTAAAGTAGTTATTGCCATGACCTTTCTGGTTCCCAAAGTTAGTAGACAGTAACATACACAGAGATTGCTTTGAAGTTCAAATTAATTCATATTTGGAACAAAATATATAATAGCCCTGAGCCACAGCAAATAAAGGAAACTACATAATTACTTTATCAAGAGATGTAAAACATCCTTCAACTTTATTGTAAGCTCCATTAATTCAAGTACATTCTTAGACTTAAGTATGTATTAATTATCACTTGAGTAAGAATGGATTTTTCTGTATAAAAATATTTTAGAGATATGTTAAGTTTTATAACATAGGTATAACAGAAAACCACATCTACTAAGTAAACCTTCAGATGTTGATTTAATTGATGCATATCCTAAGAGTGAATGAATATTCTCTCCTTATTGTTAAGCCAAAATTGCAATAATCAGTTGATCTTTTAGCAAACAAGAATTCTTCACACATTGTGATGAAAGAAGTGTAACATCTTAACTGCTATTGTTTATTGAAATGTCTCTATGGACACCGAAACCTTTCTGATTCTATTTTAAAATTGAATGGCATTTTATGTATATTATATACATATCATATACATATTAGTAAAATATATATCTATTGAAAGAGTCTGAAATTTTATTTATTTATTTATTTATTTATTTATTTATTTATTTATTTATTGAGAGAGAGTCTCACTGTATCACCTTTGGTGGAGTGCCATGGCCTCACAGCTCACAGAAACCTCAATTTCTTGGGTTTAAGTGGTTCTCTTGCCTCAGCCTCCCAAGTAGCTGAGACTACAGGCACCTGCCACCACATCTGGCTACTTTTTATTGCAGTTGTCATTGTTGATTAGCTGGCCCAGGCTGCGTTCAAACCCGCCACCCTCAGAGTATATGGCTGGCGCCATAATCATTGTGTTACAGGTGCCGAGCCAAGAGTCTGAAATTTTAGAAACAAACCTTATAAAAATGCCCTCTTTAATTCATTCAGAATAATTTACAAATATTTAATGATTCCCAGCAGAGCCTTGAGGATTCAATGATAAAACTGTCAAAGCATTTTAAAAATACAAATACTAGCCAAAGGTAGTTCAGTCACTAGTTATGAAGAAATGGTTTTCACATGCCCACCTGAAAACCTTCACTATGACAATGGTGAAAGTGTCCACTACAGTGGAAATTTGTTTGGATAATAGGCAACAGCAGGCTGAATTCTACTCTGTGGATTTCCACTTATTTGAAAATGTTTACCTAATGATTAATCTAAAAATGTTTATCTAATCATTAGTCTAAAAATGTTTACATAACCATTAATCTAAACAGAGAAACAGAGATATGCTACATGTTTTTTATTTTAATGTCTATATTTGAGATGTTAATTTGGGACATATTTACCTCTAACCTTTTCCAGTGAGAAGTTTCTGTAATATTAATGAATTTAGCTCTATAAAGTTAAGTCAATATTAAGAATTTGGTCACTAAAACGGCTATTCTCTATACTGTTATGTCTACTGCATAAATGTATTAGAATATTTCCAATATCATAGAACCTATATTAAACAGGTTAGCACTAATCTCGAATATTCTATCCTCATATCCTAAAAACCATTGAAATGTTCTAGAAAAGGTAATATATATATATGTCCAGGGTATTATCTCACATACCTTTGAGCAGTTCAATAACTCTGTGTTGTATTATGTGTCCCAATTTCTATTTTAGGAAATATACTTTCTATGTGTTGCAACACAATAAAAATTTGCACATTAAATAGTCTATGAAATTTATTAAAATACAGATAAAAACACATTTCCCAGATATATACATACTTTCTTTTAGGATGAATTTCTAACAATAAAGAGCCTATAATGCAAACATTCTGCCTGTCATTCAATATCTATATCCTAAAGAAAGATTCTAAGATTTTACAATCAAAGTTTTGGTTAATATATCTCTCACCTCGTTTACTTAATTATTATGTTAAGACATTTATACTCCATGCTTAATAGATCCAACTTGTACCCTTGCAATATGCACAATGGGTGTGATCCTACCATTCACCTTAAGCACTGTTAATTGCATATGAAATCAGCACATTTTACCCCATAAATGCATTAATGTATACATGATCTATGTGTTTGTGATTTAATAAAAGAAAAAAGAAGAAAGTTTTTTGTTATTGGAAAATTGTAGCACACCATATAAAGGAGAAGCAAGAATTAAGTTCAGAACACTCTGTAAATATAAGAAACACCTGTGATATAACATCTTGGTAACACCTTGGTGATAAGGGCATGGGGAACGGATTGTTCTCTCCTTAACATGAGAGCATGCGAGATGAGAACATCATTGCTTGGCAGTCTCTACACCTGTGATGCAAATAGCCACGGGATCACGTCTATAAGTAGCTGCAGGAGAGGTTAGTACAGGTTCAGTTTTCATTCTTTCACAGACTTGCTCACTCTAACTGTTTCACTCCTCCTGCTTGGAGAGCACCATCCCAGTGCCCTTCTACAAAAACTGTTAAGATTTACTCTCCTACGAAGACTGTTTCTCTTCTTCTCCCTTCTGCTAAGCCAAATAGCCCTCAGTCACCTAAGGGGAGTTGATCCCGAGCAAGGTAACACAGTGTTCTGGGTCTGGACAATAGATAAGCTGGGGCTGGAAACCTGGCCAGTCACAGGTCATGATAAGTGGTAATAATGATGGGATAGTGGAAGCCACTGGCAAATGATGTAGTCAGCAGGATAGTGGATGCAGACCGAAGGGGAAATAAGCTTGTAGCAAACAAAAGAAAAAGAGAGAGGAGAAACATACAGATAAAGAGGGAAAAGAAATATACAAGAAAAAGCCAACAACAGGCCCTCCTCATTTAGTTTCATCCCTCCTCTCCTACACTTTCTCTTTCCAAATATTAATCACCTCTTCTATGAAGTGGCTTGGAAAAAGCAGACAAAATCCTTTAGAAACAAAAGGCAAAGCGGAAAGATAGACCTCAGGAATAAGAAGAACCTTTAGCAAAAAAGAAGCCTTTAGAGTCAGGGGTGAGAGTAGCTTTTAGCAGATAAAAATAGCAAGGGGAGGAAGAAATATACAAAAAGTAAAAATAAAAAGAGAAAATAATTTTGGGAACATGTTGTAATAGTTAAGGAAAAGTACCTCTAACTTCCTTTCCCTTTATCAACATCCACTCTCAGCAGGAAGTATCTTTGGAACAATTGACGACACCTGTTCCTTTGAGGCAGTCAAAGGTTCTATTTGTAAGGGAAGGATTGTAAAAGGCAAAAGAAAAGCTGACAGGAAAAGGTGGAAAAAGAAATCATGGCAAATGAGATAAAAGAGCAGATTGAATAGCTAAAAGACAAGATTAAATAGTTGGAATACTAGATGAATAATCTTACAGTTGAAGCCAATAAACACGATATCATCATGGCAACTTAGATTAAGAAGTTAGAAGGTCAGTTAAGAAATCCCTCAATCAGAATTAAGTGCCGTAAGTGTGGGAAGCTATGTCATATAAGCAAAGAATGTTGGAAAAAGAAAAGAATATAGAAATCCAATGAAAATGATGATCTCTCTTTTAGTGATCAAGGAAAACAAAAAACAATAAACTTCCAGGTGTATGCCCCAGGAAAAAGGATTGCTGCTCTCAATTTAATGATAATGGAACATCTTTACTGTAGGGAAATTATCAGTCGGGCCCAAATTGGTATCCACTGGTAAAAGAAACGAATAAAGAAATTAAAACAACACAGTTTCAATAACACCAGCATTTTGAGCTGTTCTTTGGTAAAATAGTATAATTTATTCAATCTTATGCCAAGGGAGGATCCTGCCCACAGTATGCTGGACCTTTGGCACTCCAGAGATGATTCTGGGGAAGTTAAAATAAAATCAGCATTTTAAACTATTCTTTGGAAAAACAATATAATTCATTCAATTCTATGTGAAGGGAGGATCCTGCCTGCAGTGTGAGAGAACATTGGTACCCCAAAGAAATATGGGGAAATTAAACCAGATCAATAAATGACAAAGGAGGAAAAAATAGATAAACCAAATTATTTTTTTTCATGTAACCTACACCTATGCGTAGCCCACTCCTTGCCAGCTTGTACTGTGTGGCGTGTCCCACCTGACAGCATGGGTGCAGACTGAAGGAGACAAAGACACTCAGAGTAAGTGAACCCTTCAGAATATGTCAAGCGAGAGTAAGAAAGGGTCATGCAAAATCGGATAAGCGAACTTTGAACAATGTAGGGATACTCCATTTGAAAAAAGGTCAGGATTCAACTACAAAGGACAATTTCTGCAAGAAAAGCAGTGTTTTTGTTAGCCAGGAACTGAAGGCAGAAAGAGGCAAAAGGCAGTACTTTAGTTCACCAGCTACTAAAGGCTGAGGTAGCAAAGAGCAGTGTAAGCAATAGGATCTTTGCTACCAAGGACCACAAGAAAAGTGGGACTGTTGGTCGCCAGCTACTGGCCGAGGTAGCAAAAGGTGGTAAATGCAGTAAGATCCTCGCTACCAAAGGACATGAGAAAAGTGGGGCCTTTTTTTAAAGCAGTAAGAACTTTGCTACCAAGGACCACAAGAAAAGCAGGACTGTTGGTTGCCAGCTACTGGCAGAGGTAGCAAAAGGTGGTAAACGCAGTAAGATCCTGGCTAACAAAGGCTGCAAAAAAAATCTGGGAACTTTGTTCATCTGCTAATTACAATTCCTATAGCAAAGGAAAAGCTTTGTGAGGGAAGCAAGATCTTTGTTTGGAATTTAATACAATTTATAATAGATGAAATGGAAATTGTATTCTCTCAGATGAAGATTTTCCCAGTTTCAAAGACCTTTAAAGAAAATAATACTTTAATCACTATCTTTTCCCTGGTGGCAGCTGAAGCTTTAGTTTCGATACGGGGCTCCACCACTTAAAGAGCCCCCGCCCAGAGTTATGAGTCTTGATAATCATCTTATATTCTTTATTCTTTTGCCTAGCAAGAGAAAGGGCTGAACAAGAACAACTGCCCTTGCCATAGTAGAAATTATCTTAAAATACACAAAAAGGGGGAATATGTAGCAGACCATATAAAGTAGAAGCGTGAATTAAGCTCAGAACACTCTGTAAATATAAGAAACACCTGTGATATTACATCTTGGTAACACCTTGGTGTTAAGGACATGGGGAAGGGATTGGTCTCTCCTAAACACAAGAGCACACAAGATGAGAACATCAGTGCTTGGCAGTCTCTACACCTGTGGTGCAAATAGCCACGGGATCATATCTGTAAGTAGCTGCAGGAGAGGTTAATCTGGGTTCAGATTCTTTCTGAATTCTTTCACAGACTCACTGACTCTCTTTCGCTCCTCCTGCTCAGAGAGCACCATCCAGTGTCCTTCTATGAAGACTGCTAAGATTCACTCTCCACCAAGACTGCTTCACTCTCTTTCCCTTCTGCTAAGATGACGAGCCCTCAGGCACCTAAGGGGAATTGATCCCAAGCAAAGTAGCACAGCGGACTGCATCCAGACAATAGGTAAGCTGGGGCCAAAGACCTGGCCAGTCCCAGCCCAAAGAAGTGGCTACAAGGATGGGATAGTGGAAGCCACTGGAAGAAAACTATTTTTCTATTTTCTTAATTAAAAAAAAAAAATATTTTCTAGTAGTTACTTTAAAATATAGATTGATTGATACTAACTTATTTATATTAAAATACAAATAGCTTATAATGATATATCTAGTATTACCTGACACTACCCCAAAAAGGCTAGTATTTGATATAAAAATAAAATCATAAGGGGCGGAGCCAAGATGGTGATCTGTAGCCAGCCTTCCACAGAGGCTCCCGTCCAGAAGGAGAATTAAAGGACAGAAAGTTACCAAGAAAGCCGTTGGTTAGGATCTGAGCCAAAAGAGAAGGTCAAAGAACGCACATCAACCCTGCTGAGGTGAGTTGCGACCCCAAGGATACAAACAGAAGGTACAGAATCCATTTCCAAGTGGACAGGAGTCCCCTTCCCCTCGAGAACAGCTTGCAGTATACTCCATACCTCCATACAAACAAGCGAGTAGAGTTCAAATGCCCTCCCATTATACTCCACGGGAGAGACCTAAAAACTGGACCTCCTTCCCCTACTAGGGTGCCATGGCACTCCCCTGCCGGGCATAAAACTGTATAAAGCTGTATATACTCTTTACCTGCAATTTTAAACTCCCGGCACTCCCCTCCACTCTCACCCTGAGGTCTGGAAGCCTGTCCCCCATGGAGTCCAGATTCTTGGGCATTTTCTCGAGGGCTGTAGATGGGGCATGGACTGTTGCTGACCTGTGCTGATTATCCAACTTGGGAGGAAGGAGAAGATAATCAGCTGAAAGGGAGAGGCGGTACCCCAAGGCACAGGACAGCACTGGCAATGGCAGGAACGGTGACCGTAGGGCTCACAACCCTGGGGATATTTTGAAGGAACGCTCCCAGTCTCTCTGGGAAACCAGGGGAGATGGGGCAGCTTCTCTGGTGATGGCCACTGGTGTACCAGATCTGGGACAGAAAGCATGCCCTGGGAGTAAAGGGTATGCCTGAGGCAGTACCAGCCTGGGTCGAATGCCAGTATCAGAATACGCATGCAGAGACAGCAGACACCCAGGGAGGGGCTGATGCAGAGGACTGCTTTACTGCACTTCAGACGCACTTGGCTCTCAGGGGATAAAAGCTGAGACAAAAGGCAAGAGGCAAGAGGCAAGAGGCTGGAACTGACAGCTAATTGTGACTTCTGACTGTGTCAGCCCCTATACAAAACTGCAGACTAGGCAGTGGCACAGACAGGGCTGATTTGCAGTCCAACGTCTAATCCACAGGGGAAAATACCGGGACAGAAAGAAATTCTGTGAAGTTGTTCTGTTCTGTCAACAACATCAATCAGGGACAGGGCTGGAACTGAGTGAATCGCTCTAGACCTTATCAAGCACCCGAGGTTGTCAGGCCTCACATCCCCCTGCCAAATAGTGACAGAGAGCAGCAGAGAGTGGCAGCCTGGGTGAGGAGACTCAGGCAGGCACAAACCCCTGGAACATCTGCTCATTGGAGGGAACTAGATCACAGCACTGTGGGGTTATCAGTGACCGGGTGTGACAGAGGTGCAAGGTGAAGAAGGAGGCATCAACCTTCCAAGACCAATTTATTTGCTGGGGGAGGGTCCTTCTGATCTCACGGAGCACCGGTACAAATTATACTAGAGCTTCCAGCAGACCTCTGCTATCTAGTTGCTGGAGACCTTTTGAACTCTTCTACCTGAGGCCAGTGCTGACTGGGACAATTGATTGAGACCTGTTCAACTGAGCCAATCATCCGAGGACTATCCAAAGTGGTACCCTGGGTGTGTGGTAGTGGGAAGATTTGATTTTCCTTTTCCAATTGTTACCTGTGGGGGGTGCAGTGACTTAACTGCTGGTATATCTCCACAGCTCAGACTTCAATCCTGAGTAACTGATTCTCTAGTGCAAGACAGAGAACAGCTGAAAACAAGACAGCCACTTAACCCCACCACACCAACAAGGTCCCCAGTTTCTCAGGCAATAGCACTGTACAGGTCCTTGGCAAAACTCTAGGGGAAAAGGTACAGATGTCAGTCCCAGCTATCACTCAAAGGACTGGCCAGTCACTACTCCTAAAAACCTCAACCCCACTTATCCTTATCTGCTCATCTTGCTAAATGGTGCAAAATAATCATGGCGCGGAATCAGCAGAAATGCTCTGGCAACATGAACAACCAGAGTAGATCAACCCCCCAAAGGAACAATTTGGTGGACACAACTGAAGATCCTATTCATATAGATGGCTGACATGTCAGAAACTGAATTCAGAATTTGGATTGCAAATAAGATCAATAAAATAGAGGAAAAGTTGGAAGTAGAAATTCAGGGAGCATTTCAAAAATTGTCTCAAGAAGTCAAGGAATTCAAAGACAAAATGACCAAAATTTTGACACATTGAGACAAGAATTTGCAGCACTGAAAGATCTGAGAAATATAGTAGAATCCCTCAGTAACAGAATGGAGCAAGCAGAAGAAAGGATTTCTGATATCAAAGACAAAGCTTTCAAACGCTTCCAAACTTTCAAAGAGGAAGAGAAATGGAGAGCAAAAATGGATCATTCTCTCAGAGAGCTTTGGGATAATTCGAAGAAAACCAATATTCACCTTACAGGGAACCCTGAAAGCGATGAAGTGGCTTCACAAAGCAGTGTCTTCTTCATGAGATTATGAAAGAGAACTTTCCAGACATGCCAAGAGATAATGAAATTCAGATAGCAAACAGTTTTAGAAACCCAGCACGACTCATCCCAAATAAGACACCCCCCAGGCACATCATAATTAACTTCACTAAAGTTAATATGAAGGAGAAAATTCTGAAAGCAGCCAGAGAGAAGAAAACCATAACCTACAAAGGGAAGAATATTAGAATAACTGCAGATCTCTCTGCTGAAACCTTTCAAGCTAGAAGAGGATGGTCATTGACTTTTAGTCTCCTAAAACAAAATAACTTTCAACCCAGGATCCTGTATCCAGCTAAACTGAGTTTCATTTATGATGGAGAAATTAAATACTTCAATGACATCCACATGGTGAAGAAATTTGCCATAACTAAACCAGCTCTCCAGGACATTCTCAGAACTATCCTCCATACTGACCAGCATAAACCTCCACCACAAAAGTAAACTCACTCAGAAACTTTTGATCCAATTCCAACCTCCACAATGGTGAAAGGATTAAAAATGTCCACTGGACCTTCAGAAGGTTTATCAATATTCTCAATTAATGTAAATGGATTAAAGTGTCCTCTAAAGAGGCACAGGCTGGCTGATTGGATACAAAAACTCAGGCCAGATATCTGCTGAATACAAGAATCTCATCTTACCTTAAAAGATGAATAAAGACTCAAGGTTAAGGGATGAACATCTATAATTCAGGCAAATGGAAAGCAGAAAAAAAGCAGATGTTCAATCTTATTCGCAGATACAATAGGCTTTAAACCAACCAAAGTAAGGAAGGAAAAAATGGACATTTTATATTTGTTAAAGGTAATACTCAATATGATGAGATTTCAATTATTAGTATTTATGCACCCAATCAGAATGTGCCTCCATTTATAAGAAAGACACTAACAGACATGAGCAACTTGATTTCCTCCAGCTCCATAGTAGTTGGAGATTTCAATACTCCTTTATCAGTGTTTAAAGATCCTCCAATAAGAAGCTAAGCAAAAAAACTTTTCATTTAAACTTAACTATTCAACCTCTGGATGTAACATGCATCTACAGAACATTTCATCCTAATAAAACTGAATACACATTCTTCTCATCAGCCCACAGAACATACTCCAAAATCGACCACATCTTAGGTCACAAGTCTAACCTCAGCAAATTTAAAGGAATAGAAATTATTTCTTTCATCTTCTCAGACCATCATGGAATAAAAGTTGAACTCAATAACAACAAGAATCTGCATACTCATACAAAAACATGGAAGCTAAATAACCTTATGGTGAACGATAGATGGGTTATAGATGAGATTAAGAAGGAAATTACCAGATTTTTAGAACAAAACAACAATGAAGACATGAATTATCAGAAACTCTGGGATACTGCAAAGGCAGTCCTAAGAGGGAAATTTATAGCACTGGAGGCCTTCCTCAAGCGAACAGAAAGAGAGGAAGTTAACAACTGAATGGGACATCTCAAGCAACTGGAAAAGGAAGAACATTCCAACCCCAAACCCAGTAGAAGAAAAGAAATAACCAAAATCAGAGCAGAATTAAAAGAAATTGAAAACAAAAGAATTAGACAACAGATGAAACTTCCTAAATGCAGATTACAAATGTCTTCATACAATAACTAAGAAAATGCCATGAAGACTATGTTAAACAGTTTGATGAAAATATTTCAGATCATATATGAAGCCAGCACATTGTACCCCATGATTGCACTAATGTACATAGCTATGATTTAATAAAATTAAATCACAAAATACACATGTATTTGAGACAGGTATTCATCTTTACATTCTGTTACTGTGTTTCTGGTTTGGAGACTTTGATTTTTTTCATACCTGAAGGATTTTAGGTATTTTGATTTCTACTGAACATGTGATCATTTATATCTGTTAGCATTATGCATAACATACATAAAGAGTTCCTGATTTACAAATAAAATTCTTATAAAAATTTGTATGGCCAATTCCATCCCTTGATTCATTTTTTTCCCAACCCTACTTTCACTGCTATGGAAGTTGATACTGACACAGCACCCATTCCCATGGCCAGAACTCACTCTGTTTTAGATTCCCAAATGTAAATGTGTACCCCTGAGCACCTCTAGTCTCAGCTTTCCTAGCTCTTCCTCTCCCAAGATATGTGTACAAACATTTATTTGCCATGAAAAATCTCTAAGGCAGATAAAAAACAAATCCCAGTGAGGCTTTTTTATCCAGGAATTAAGAGATCCTAAAGACAACAGGGGATGGCACTGCCCCACATGTTATGTATAATGCTAACTGATATAAACTATCTCATGTTCAGCAAAAACCAAAACATATGAAAATCTACCCAAGCTTTGTTACTAAGTGAATTCTGGGTCTTTAATAAGTGATTTGTCATTTAAGTACTTTGAGCCTCAGTTTCCTCATTTAAAATATGTAATATGTTGAAGTTGTAGCTATCTTTATTCTACTTCACAGTTAAAAATGATATGATTCTTAGATTACTATATAACTCAACAAAAAAAAGTAGTCTCATTATTACATTCAGGTTGGTTTTAAATGGCAAGTGCTAGTCTGAATATTTATATTAGGGATTATCAGAATTCATTAATATTAACATGTTGCTTTATAGTTGTGAAAGAGTAAGATAACTCATATTTTATCTGTCTACTGTAACATTTATGACATCACATATGTTCAAGTAAAGGAAAAGAATGAAATTTTTTATATAAAAATACTGAAGTTTTTAAAGAATACCTCAGGTGCTACAAAGTTTGCAGTATAGCATGGAGTTAAAAGAAGTCCATTTTCTCCTTGAAGTTGTTTTGCAAACCCAAAATCACAGATCCTAATTGAGTCTACATTGGCCCATTCATCCACATACAAAATATTACTAGGTTTAAGATCACGATGAACAACCTCGAACATAAAAGAAAGAAGCATTACATTTCTGTAACTAAATATCTACAAAATAAAACATTTTAAACATACATCTAAAACAAAAGAAAGTTTCCAAATTACAAGATTTTGAAAATGACATATGTTCTAGCCATAAAAGCCCAAAATATACACAGGACATCTATCAGATAGATGCATTCACTAGTTTCTATACAAGCCACCAGTTTGGTTAATCATTTCCCATCTCAAAAATATCCAAACTAAATTCTCAGTTCCACTTTCGGATATAATAGAGTAAGACCCTACCCAACACCCCCTTCCCTGAAGTAAACAATTATAAAACCTATATATAATACAAAAAGCAACTACCTGAAGGTACTGAAGAATGAACTGATGCAGATAGACTCTTGGTTGAAGGAGGGAATACAGGGAGCTATACAAGTAGGTTCCCAAATCTATGGCTTTTAGCCTGAGGTTAAGTAGAGTTCCTATGGTACACAGTGATGGTAAAGACATTGTGGAAAAACCCACAGTCTTTCTGGCCTGGAGGACCATAAAAGAGATACTAGAAAATTGTAAATGCTGAGTGGGGGAAATACTGTAAAGGAGAGAGCCAGAACTGATAGTTGAATAAAAAATGTGTGGAAAAGGGTCAAATCAGTTCATATAAAGACAAATGATAAGAATAAAGATTAGAGCTGCTACCCCCGAAAAGAGAGTTTTCAGTTCAAGTCCAGCCAAGAAAATTACCAACTTAAACAAAGAAAACAATAATAACCATTGGAGAAAAATAACATAATGCAAAAACTTCTATAATAATATTATAATGTTAAAAATAGCATCCAAAATTATTTGATATAAAAAGAACCAAGAAAACAGAACACAGTGTCAAAATAAAAGAAACTCAATA
The DNA here is from genome assembly GCA_963574655.1 of Perodicticus potto. Classification (NCBI taxonomy): domain Eukaryota; kingdom Metazoa; phylum Chordata; class Mammalia; order Primates; family Lorisidae; genus Perodicticus; species Perodicticus potto. Next base: position 2,029 of record CAUYRH010053602.1, on the reverse strand, counting down.
AATTTTAACTCTAAGATGAACCACACTTGAACTAACAGACAAAGATTTTAAAGTACCTATTACAAGTATCCTCAATAAAGTAAAACAAAACATGATTTTGCTTCCTGACACTCTCAGCACAATAAGAGCAAGTTTCAGCAGAAAAACAGAAACAATGAAGAACCAAATGGGCTGGGTGCAGTGGCTCAAGCTTGTAATTCTAGTACTTCGGGAAGCTGAGACTGATGGATAACTTTTAGGCCAGGAATTCAAGACCAGCCTGGGCAATGTAGTGAGTCCCTGTCTCTACTTAAGATATAAAAATTAGGTGGGCATAATGGTATACTCAGAGCCCCAGTTAATGGGGGAGAATGGAACAGAATAGCTTGAGCCCAAGAGTTTGAGGGTTGCAGTGAGCTATAATGATGCCATGCTAGCCAAGGAAACAGAGTGAGACTTTGTCTCGAGGAAAAAAGAAAAAGAAAGAAAGAAATGTAGAGCTGAAAAAAATTCTGAAATTCCCTATGTGATGATTTCTCTACTACAACTATTCACTTCATTTAATCTAGGCTTACCTTTAACCAGAATTTTACTACACTGTTTTTAAGGACAAGAACCAAGTTTTAACTCGCTTTTGATTCTGCAACACCTTTTACAGTGCGTGGTATGTGGAAATCCTCAATATGTGTCAGTTATTAATTTAGTTAACTGATGTAAGAACTTGAAGGTTTATAAAATAATAAAGTAGATATGCTTATCATTTTCCTTCTTTCAAAAATTTTGATCTTGATTTACTTTAAAGAGTGTTGATAAAGACAACCAAGGTATTAAATTATAATAGAAGTTAGTCCTTTGGCACTATATAATTCATTTCAAAGTATTGAAAATGTACTCCATTAAATCACATACAAAACTGAGTACTAGCTTACTGTTATTACTTATCAAAAGGGCCTATGTATAATTTTCATAGTGTAAATTAGGAATTGTCATTTTCTATTGTTTATTGTTAACTTGGAACATATCCACTATTATGGCTTATTCAAACTTGTAAAATTTTAAAATTATGTTTGTTGTTTCCTTGTAAAGTTTTTTATCATGAAAGTTGACTTTTTTTGCAATTCAATTCATTTGCCTCTTTTATTAAGAGACAGGAAGCAAAATAACAAACCTGCCCCTCCACCAAAAAATTTAATACATTAATACACCAAATATTTAAATATAAATTTTTTTACTATATTTAGGGGAAGTTAGCAGAATTCAAGATACACAGGGGATCCATAATAGGACACCCTGTATAGTCCTCTTTCTGCTAGAAATTTATATGTCAGGTACTGTATCATTTGAATAATATTCTCAATGTGTCTTTGGGTAATTCTTTTATGTTTTACTTTTAAGTTTGATTTGGTTTAATAATTTTAAAGTCAAGTTTAGGTTCATTTATACAATTCAAGCCCTTTTTAAAACTAAAATCACACATTCTATTAAATCGGGGCCAACAGACAGAGAGAATTAATAAAGCATTATCCAATTTCCTAAATTCGACCTTCACTACATTATGAATTTTATTACGATAGTCTTTATAAAAATATAAGTGACAGACAAAAGCAATTTATTTTAGGTAGAATCATGTCCTATATATAGTTTTGTAAATATTTATGTCCCAGAATTGAAAGGAAGAAAATAACTATAACTTACTCCTTGACGATGAAGATAGTCAACTGTCTGAGTTATTACATATAATACATCACTAGCCTCTCGTTCTGAGAAACATTTTTGTTTGAGAATACGATCAAGTAGTTCTCCTCCTTTCATCAAATCCGTAACAAGGTAAACATATCTACCATCATCAAATACCTAAAAAAGAATGAAGTTTTAAAATATAATTATTTATAAATCTAAAATGTTTAAATTGTACTTTCTTTTCTATTAAACCTCTATTGTTAAAAAAATTATTCCTATATGGTTAATGTAGTACAAGCTATACTGAAGGTTGGATCAGTTAAACAACCTAAGAGACAATGCTAAACATATAATTTTATTAATTCTTCAA
>CAUYRH010053600.1:0-39295 GCA_963574655.1 Perodicticus potto | reverse complement strand
TCTTTTGGGCACATTTCTTTCTCAGACGCTTTATCTTCAGCTCTGCGAAATTCTTTCGCTTTTTCTTAAGGGTTTCTGGCACAGCAGGAACCTTCTTTTTCTTCTCTTCAACAGCCTCCATGGTTCCAGCCGGAAAAGAGCGATAACTAATATTTATTGACTACTTACTATCTGCCAGGCACTCTTCTATCTGAGCATTTTAATTCATTTAACCTCCACGACAAACCAATGAGATAACTATTATTATTGGCCCCATTTTTTTTGATGGGGAAACTAATGACAGAAGGTTAATAATTGGCCAGAGTCACCCAGCTAGTTACTGACAGAGCCAGGATTTGAACCCATGAGGTCTGACTTCAAAGCTTATATTTTCAACCATTCAGTTCCTGCTACCTCTAAATTGCTCCTTCAATAGTAAAATATTAAAACCATATTATGATAGAATAAAACACTTACGAAATCATTTAGCCCTTAGTATGATGCATAAATGTTTAACATGTGATAGAAACTGGCTTCTTGTAAAGCAGTAAAATGTCACCACTTGAGGATCCAAGGTATCAACTTACTTGGTTTTGTTTGAAACACCAAGAAACAGCACACAACTTAGGCAGAGACCAAATCTTATATAAACTAACCTTTAACTCCTTATTCTAAGTATTTTATGCATAATTATTACCTGTACATAAACACAATTTAGAATATCTAATTAATAATATTCCTGCAAAGAGACAACCTAGTGAAATAAGACATAAAATTTATTTCACTATAGAGATTAATAGGAACTTCACTGATCAATCTTAAAAGCATATCAAGGTTATTTTATTATGTTGGCGCTTTACATAGAGGTAGCAATTTTTAAAAATGACAATCCTAAGAAAGCTCTTCATGGATTAATGGGATTGTGGCTAAGTGTCTCCCTTACTTCAAAATGTTTACTTCCATATTCAGAATAATGTGGAAATGATACCTACTACAAAAAATATAAATTGTAAAGGAATTTTGTCGGCTGATAATAGACAGTTATGTACATTCTGAGGACAAGGCAGCTATAGCCAGAGGTAAAATTCATTTCATGGAATGAGATAAATACTTACCTGGTAATAAAGTGTTAGGATTAAAGCAGGGTATTGTTTTGGACTTCCCCTGGAAAAGGAAAACATTGATCCCATGTTTCTGTAAGATTTTTAAATTTTAGAATAAGAAATTTGTTAGAACTAAAAATCTAAAATGAAGCGGCCTCTGAATGGCCTCCTGGGGTCCCATTCAATGGGTGTTTCCTTATGTCTTCTCCCTGGAGCAGCACTGGAGGCTTCCAACAAGATACTCCTATTCTGGTTCTACGGCTATTTTCTTTGTCACCACAGTTCAATGCTCCAAGTCCTGGCCTGGAACTTACAGCTGGTGTCCATCTGCCCCATACCAGTGACTTTTTCTGCTCCTAGCACATTCATACCAGAGACTTGGGCTGAATGTCTTGGTGTAAAACTCCTGAACTGGAGCTGGGCTCTTTCCAAATGACATTTTTCCTGCTTGCTTTCCATTTCATCTAATCTTCTTGGCATGACAACCACCCAACTTCTCGTCTAACCCATTTGGATCTGGTAATTCAGCTCTAGGATCTATGCTCTCCTCCTCCAGAAAAAGAGATCTGAAAGTCAGGTGAAAATGCTCTATTCCAGCGGTTCTCAACCTGTGGGTCACGACCCACAGGAACTGTATTAAAGGGCCATGGCATTAGGAAGGTTGAGAACCACTGCTCTATTCTCACCAACTTTTCTCAAAGCTCATTAGAATAACAAGTCTGCTTCTAAGGCTTGAATGACACGATTTGAAAGAAAGATCTTAAATGTGTGTTGTTAAATTCCAAGGGAAATACCCTTCCCCTTATTCAACAACACACATTTAAGATCTTTCTTTCAAATCATGTCATTCAAGCCATAGAAGCAGACTTGTCATGTGAATCAAACTTCTCTTAGAAGATTATTCTGTTGACACAGATGTAATAGGGAAAGTTATTGTGTAACTTCTAAGTCTCTTCCTTACTCCCTGGGACTGTTTTTCATTGAAGAATCCAGATTACTCACCTCCCCACCCCCATCCTTCTGTATTTCACAATGATTGGTGTGCTATCAACTGAGGAATGAAGAGACATTATCTGGGCTCAATGCTATTGAACAATGGTCAATCAAAATGCGTCCCCACCGCACCCCCTTTTATCAGCTTGTTTACCAGGCTAGATTTCCCTGAGGTGTGGGTTCATTCAGAGCAGCGGTTCTCAACCTTCCTAAAGCCGCAATGTATTTTCATTGTTAAAAATTGGTCGCTACCCACAGGTTGAGAACCGCTGATTCAGAGCCTGCTCAGGAAGGTCTTCCTAGCTGCCAGATTCAAGACCCCTAGGGCTATGCTAGTGAAGAGCTAATAGGGCTTAATTCCCAGGCTGATCTTTCTTACAACTGGCTGTGGATCCCTTTCAATCAAGCAAGTTCAACTCCAGCCTTGCACCTCCAACAGCCACCCCAGACTGAACTCCTCCCTTCCCTGAGGCCTCTCAGATTCAGCAGCCACAGTGAGAGCCTGGAAGGTACTGTCTGTGATGAAACTCAGCTTCCTGGCAATGTTGGGCTGTCACGTGAGACATCTTCTCTGGAATATTATCTTATGGCATAGGTGTACTTGCCTTGCTTTAAAAAAAAAAAAAAAACTTAATGTACATAAATACTTTGAAGTATTTGGTCCCCCAAATTTTTGATTTTTCATTTATACAACTTCCTGTAACATGTGGGCAGGACAGGGTTAATCAGAGGGCCGAGGTTCCTCACACCACCCTGCACATCCCAGATAAAGGCCTGTCTTTAGGTCTGACCCGTCCTGTCTGAGGCTGGAACACTCTATACCTGTCTTCAGGACTGACCCCTCCTGTCTGAGGCTCCTGGAACACTCTACACCTGTCTTCAGGACTGACTCCTCCTGTCTGAGGCTCGAATACTCTATAGGATAAGAGTGTTTCTGTCTGTCTGAGGCCTTGATGGTGGTGAACTCCTGCTGTGTGCCTGAGGCCTTGGGACTTACAGTCTGACCAGATAAGTTTATCCCAACAGTGTGGTTTACGGTGAAGGCCTGATTTGGGCCAGCAGGACAGAGGGTGTTGCTGCGAAGTTTGATGAAGCTAACGTTGATGCAGCATTTGTGCTTGCCTGACTGACCCCTAAGAAAGTCCCAGACCCCAAGGCTAGGCATCGCTGCAGGGTCATACTGGGTGGCTACAGAGGCATCCCCTCATGCTTCACTGTGAAGGGGCCCCTGGATGTTGCTGCCTCATCGGCCTTGGACTTCACTCCACATACCCTCTCCCTGTGACCCGTATCTTCCCACTGTAACAAACCCTCCCATAAATACAGCAGGTTTTCTGAGTCTTTTGAGTCCTAGAGAATCATGGAGCCCATAGACGGTCATGGGGACCACAGACACAACCAGCATTTTTATTTTATTGTAAATGATGATTTACCTTATACTGAATATCCTGGAGGATTTCAGTGACAGCCTTCAAGCCAACGTGTTCTTTCCCTATCTGAAATATACAAAGCATAAACCACAACATTTTTTAATGCTCAGCTTTTAGTCAAAATAACAGAATCAAATCCATCTGAATGTCCTTTCAACACAAACAACAATTAAATCACCTTTAAAAAACAAATAATAAAGTCAACATCTACTAAAAGTAATTACAGTAGTAACAGAAGCTGGCACAATAAAGGGTTAGACGTGTTATATAAGAATCCATTCTAAATTCTTGCTGTGTATAGGTATCACTCACCGTGCTACACATGAAGTTGGACAATTAAGTTCATGAACTCATCCTAGAACATTGCTGAATATCACTACAGCCACCTTCAAGGTGACCCTCTTGGGAAGCTGTGCACTGGTGCCAGCTAGTCGACGATTCAAAGCAATTTTGGAACTCTTCCTGGAATGGCCATCAGAACTATCCTCATACAAGGTATGGCAAGTTCATGAACTCATCCTAGAAAAAGTGCTACATCCTTCATTACTGAATATCACTATGTTAACTCTGAAGTCCTTCCCTTGGCCATCAGGGGACCACAGAGACATTCAGCAATGAGGCATGTTGCACTTTCTAGGATGAGTTCTGAAATTTAATTGTCAGACCTTCTGTACGTATTACACATAATATATAAAATCATAAAATAATGTTATATAAAAATGTCAAAAATACTTTTGAATTAAAACTTTTCAGGACATCCCTAACCCTTCCATTTTCACCTTCGGCATGTATAGAGCGTTGTTATAAAGGTTTTCTCTATGTTGAAAAAAATGTATTAACTCATTAAAGTGGGGATATGATTTTACATGTAAAATCAGGACATTTTCTTGATTACCATAGACTATGATTCTATAGCCATTTTTCTGTTCTTAAACAAATATGTTTTTTATAGACTTCTATTTTAAAACCTTACATATCACTACATACGTTTTTAGTGTATAAAATGCTCCAAAGAAAGGTGAGACTCAAAAAACAAATCTAATATTTAGTATCCTTAACTTTAACAGTTGTAAGTGCAATCTGACCTACTTTCCATGGTCTATGATAATGAAGGAGAGTAATAGAGATAATTTATAACCTACAAGACAAAGAATTACTGTTACATTAGCTTTGTTTCTTCCGCATAAATATTTGGAGACTGACTTAAAAGGAATGAGAGCAGCTGGCAACATGTTCCCATTCTCTTTCTCTCCACATTAACCAACGGTGAAAAATGCCAGGTGAGACATATCCACAAGGAAAGACGAGGCAAGAAACACTAAACTAAGACAGGCCAATCAAGTCCAAACAATCAAGACTTTATTTTTCAAATGTTTCCAATTCCAGACATAGGCTATTAAAAAAAAAAAAAATTCTCTAAAGTTAAGAAAAAAAAAAAGAAAGAAAGAAAAGAAAGAAAACCTAATGTGTATATATATATGCCTGTGAGTGAAAGAACCTGGATTTTCAGGCCTTACCCAGACTTCAGGAGAAATAGCCCCCTCTGTGTTAGTGGTTTAGACCTGTCAAGGTATTTGGCTGCCTAAACCGGCAGTTGCTGTCTCTTCTTCTTTGATGATCTCCTGCCAGATTAGAAACTCTTTTTTAGGCCACATCTGAACACTGCGAGGCCACACAATGTAGAAGTTCAGGAACAAACTCGCTCTGAGTCAGGCTGCCTGGGTTCTGATCTTGACCCTGCCTGCCCCTTCTGAGCTGTGTGACCTTGAGCAAGTTTATTTAACCTCTGTGTGCTTCCGTTTCCTCATCTATGTACTGGGGAGAATAAAAATGATAGGGTTGAAGATAAAATTAAACCAAAGAATTTAGAAGACGGCTTGAATCACCCTAATTAGATTAATATCATCCAATATTAGTCTTGATCTAAATGACTTAAGCAGGAGCATCCAACCCTTATTTTTCCTGGAGTATACTAGAAGAACAGATGTTGTCTTAGGCCACACTGTAAATACACAAACATGAACAAAAACTGATTAGCCAAAAAAAAAGTCCATGTATGCTTTTCCTGATCTCTGACACCACAGATAAGCAAAAGAAAAAGTCCTGAGAAAATCAGCGTGTGACCCCATGGGCACACAGGTTGGACACACCTGCCTTACAGTATCAAAGACAGTTTTGACACACAGCAGCATTTAATATGCTGGGTCCTCCTAGCTATAAAGACTCTTCACTTTACGGGCACAACCTTATATTCCGCAACAAACTCCAACTATTACGCCATCTCTTCCCTTTCCTCCTTTCTAAATTTCGTGTATGAAGAGGTTATACCCAACAGAAAGCAGGTACCAGCGACACGCCCTGATTGCTGAAATCCAGCAACAGTTCAGGTAACACAACCCAGTGCCAAGAGTTCACCAGGAACCATGAGACCAGGTGATTTTTTCACTCTCACCTTTGCCATCTGTTGACACCACCGGAAATACAAACCACTCCGGTGGATTCTCCTATCCTGGCATCCCAGCCCTGTGGCACCTGTGTCCACTGACACTTCTAACTCAGTCTCCACTTCTTCCCTCTGTGCGCCCCCACACAGGACAACTCCACATCTACAACAAGCTCCCCCCCCACCTCCTGCTGTGTGTGGCACCCTCAGGCCTGTCCAGGGCACAGCCTCTCGCGGCCCTACTGAGCGCACACCGGGCAGCCTCCCAGGGAGACAGACTGGGAGCCGCGGTCAGCGCTCTGCTGTCCCCTGCGGTTTGGTACTCTCTGATCCACATTCGCAAGTCGTCCTCCTGAGTGGACTGCCCCCCTCTGACACTGTCAAGCCCCCCTTGTCCCTTTACTTACCCCATCCCCAGCATCGCCTCCGACTGCCGCCCTGGACAACTCCCACGCCCACCACACCCGGGTTCCCCCCTGGCCTTCCACCACGATCCACTCAGCAAACTCACCCTGAGAGCTCGTCTTATACCAGCTCTCACTCTGCAAACTTCAACCGCGGGAGACCATCCTCTCCGACCAGAGGCCTCCCCCACCCAGCTCTCCAGCTCATTCCGCTCGCCCCTCTCAGAGGCCTGGAGCCAGGGCTCTGGGGTCCTCACGGCTTTCCCTCCTGCCTGTCCTGGCTAGATGCACGGTAAGTCTTCAGCCCTCTCAATGTTTTATCCCCTGTATCCTCCTGAGTCACCTGCTTGCCAATGGATCAATACCTCCGTTTACTACAATTCTCCACTCCTTTACCTGGATGAAGACCCACCTGGCCCACGTGGTCTGGGATCCCTGATCCCAAGCAGAGCCCCCTCCCTGACTGTCCGGGCTGTCATTCTTCCCCCCTGGGCTATTTATAGGCCCAAACCCAAACCCATTTCCTTTGCTCTATAAATCCTTGGCTTTGTATGTCTCAGAGATAATAAAGGTCATCGGGCATGAATTCCCCTCATTTCCTGCCTTTCTCCAGTTACAGATCAGTCCCACTTGTGCCCAGCCCTTGATTTCAGAGGAAGGGTGGTCTCCTCCTGGCCAAGGGTGGGCCATCCCCGTAAGCTCTCTCCCCAGGCCCCCTGCCCCCTCCTGACGTCTCTACATCAGTGACACATTCTCTTTCCAGCATTTTTATATACTCTGTATCTGTACTAGCTTTTTATGCTCAGAATAAAAACACAGGCAGATCTCAGATCTCAAAATGATTCACTGTACGTCACCACCAGCTTTTGCCCATCTGTCCTTCCTTCCGTCGAGGGAAGGGACGTCTCCACTCACTGCTTCCTACATCCCCCTCCTGCAAACTGAGTGCCAGACCCCTGAGGGCTCTCAGACCCTCTCCTTGCTTTTCCTTCTTGAAACTTTTCTCTCAGTGACTCTCTCTTGAGAAAAGCATTTTCACACACATAGCCTGAATTTTTCCTCACAGAAGCTGATGGAAAGTTAGAACCAGGGTGCCTACTCTCCAGGCTCTCCCTTGCTACAGCGACACAGCTCGTTCCTGCAAACACTGATGCCAGTTCCAGGAGGCCAGGCTTTCAGTTCAGGGCTCCAAGAGTCCAAGGCACCTGTTATTGGCTAAAAACCAGTAAGTGCAAATACTAACTCGTCATATCTAATATCACTGACGAATATTTATTATGAGTTTTTCTTCTTTAAATAAATAAGAATGAATAAATAATATTTATTTCTCCAAAGATAAAATAGACATGTTTCCTTCCCTTCTATACATGACTATGTGGTTATTTGTATTCTTATTTTTATATAACTATTTTTATTCTTATTTTTAATAATGAAATACTGCCTTCTACTGTTTTGACTTCTCAGATGTGGGTTCTTCATTAACTTTTGCAGGTTATAAATGTGATCTTTAGTAATTGTTACAGTAATATACTAAAGATTATCAAATGTACTTACACAGGGTGGCCATAAAGTTCATGTGCAATTAAAACCATATATGTATATTTTTTTTTTTTTGGAGGGAGAGAGGAGAGGGGAGAAAGGAGGAAAGGAGGGGATTGGTGGGATTCTCAAGTAACGTGCACAATGTGAAGTGTTCAGCACACCTCCTGCGAGAAGGGCTCGCCCACAACTTGTAACTTTACCTTAGAAATGAAAACAGTGCAAACCAAACATTTGTACCCTCACATTAATGTCAAATAAAACAAGCAAAAGACATGTTTTCATCAATATTTTGTGATTCCTTCCTATTTATATAAAGCAGAAGGAATAAGGGCCCTGCCTGTGAAGCAGCCATGAAATAAACAGTGAGAAGAGGGTTCGTTTAAAACTGCAAGGATCTGCTTTCTGATTCGGTGGCATTTGTCTTTCTCTCAAGATACTGACTTTAAAACATCAAGAGGCTAAACCTGGATGGCTTCTTACAAACATCAATAAAGAAACAGAGATACATGTAATAAAAAACTATTGTCATCAATAACATTTTTGATAGATATACCACAAAAGGCAAGTTTAAAAGAGATCATTACTGACTCTTTGGAAAATGAAGTTACTGAAAAACATTGCGCTAACATTACTGCTCTAATCCCAAGCCATCCGAAAGGTGCCAACTGGAAGCATTAAATTGCTGAGAGATAAATTGCTGAATTGAGTATAAATAATTTTGTGTCCTCTCTGGGCCTTGGTTTTCACTCTATAAGGGGCGTGGGAGCTGGAAGAAGCTAAAATTTCTAGGGTCTCTTTCACCTCTAAATCTTTTATTAAAATAAGTAGATAACAAGACAAAATTCAAAAGATTCACCTTAGAAAATGAATTAAATTTTTATCTTTGAAAGACTGTGGCCTGCTTTCATATGTTTGGCTAAATTTATGTAATATCCTTTGCCTACCACAAAGCTCAAATCTCCTTCTTATATTGACGGTATTGGCCAAGGTCTTTGCTAGTCTTATTTTATCAGCATCTTCTAGAAGGCACTTCAAATCATCTTGGAGTGAAAATTATTAACAAAAGAACTAAAAAGTTATCTACCACAAGATTACATTATTGATTTTTGTTAGATTTCTGCATTAAGCCTGGCTCTAAAAACATTTTCTGAAATTATTTTTCATAGATAAAATGAACTCTTCCTTCAGGACACATTTTCTACGTTATTTTTCCAAAGGACATGACCACCACTCTGAAGAAAAGTTCTAATAAGTAAATGAATGATTTTCTACCAATGAACATGGTGGGACACTCATGAACTACAAAGATCAAGTTTCCTATTTGGGGGCTTCTCTGTATACCTATTTCGTTTTACCTCTAAGTAATGAAATGGAGAGAGAATAAAACATATTTTTAAATATGATTTCAAAATAAGCTTCTGTAAATGCTATACAACCATCAGAGCCGACCACTCACCTGAACAAACAAAGCAATGATGGCAATTCCATGTGGCTTCCCCACAGCCTCGTCAATACTGCCGAACAGAGTGGAGTTCCAGTGGATCAAATGGAGCTGGATGGGCAACAAGAGACTCAGCAGATCATTTATTTTTTATTTTTTATTTTTTGTAGAGACAAAGTCTCACTTTATCGCCCTCTGGTGGAGTACCGTGGCCTCACACAGCTCACAGCAACCTCCAACTCCTGGGCTTAGGCGATTCTCTTGCCTCAGCCTCCCGAGTACAGCACATCATTTTTAATGTACTCCTTCTATTCAGAGAAACAAAGATGCATCAGCTTCTTCACTGTATCTACACAGTATCACGTTCATGAACAGACTCACACAGACTAGTGTTTTTCAGCCTTTTTTTATCTCACGGCACACGGGAACCCATAGTTAAACTTCCATAGCACACTTAAATTATGCTGATCAAAAATAAGAGAAAAAGGCTCGGCACCTGTAGCACAGGGGTTACAGTACCAGCCACATACACCAAGGGTGGTGGGTTCAAACCCGACCTGGGCCAGCTAAACAACTGCAACCAAATATCTGCCACTGCCCGTGTTGTGGCAGGTGCCTGTAGTCCCAGCTACTTGGGGGGCTGAGGCAAGAGAATTGCTTAAGCCCAAGAGTTTGAGGTTGCCGTGAGCGGTGACGCTCCGGCACTCTACCAAGAGCGACACAGTGAGACTTTTGTCTCAAGAAAAAAAGAGAAAAAAAAGAAAGAATATACTTACTGTGCTTTGACCTTCTTTTGAAAATAATGTAATTAATGATCTTTAAAAATTTTCATGGCACACCTAAGATCCTTTCACAGCACACTAGTTGAAAATCACTAGACTACTGCCTTCACTAGACTTCCTGCCTGAGTTCTCTGCAGGAATTGCTTCCTTCCTATTCCAGAACAGAAGCAATTCTTAGTGCATTACTGACTGTTGAGTTCAGTTTGTTCCTGATTAGGAGAAACACACCTAGGACGACTCATGGGTTTCACATGAATTTACTTGCCTTTCCTTAAATGTTTGTCCCCTCAGGATCTCAATTAAAAATAAATCCACTCCAGGTATAGGCACAATCACTAGAATTCATTGAAAGGATTAGTACCTGCCGAATTACATACTGTGTCACCCAGTATGTCCATCGGGAAAGGCACAAAGCCAGTCTCCAGTTGTGGTAAATTATTTCAACTTTCTAAGAATATCTAGAGATCGCATCCAATTAAAAATTCTGCATTTTTTTAAACCATGGTAAAATAATGAATGCTGATGTAAATCTCTAAAAGATGGTTATTTTCTGCACTGGCTATAAAATTTTATCTGTGAAGAAATGACAAACAGTGTTCAGAGGACTTCCTCACTCCCAGCTTCATAAAGCTTTGCAGCTTTCAAGTTTATCTAGGATATGCACTTGCTCCTACGGCACTGATAAAACACTTGCAAGAAGCCAAATTCAATTCCCTGGTTAAAACTCAAACGCCTGCTGAAGTTCTTAGTATAACAGCAGCTAGGTAAACCTTCTGCCTACAATACTATCTCTGTCACTACAGCTGTAATCAAGTTATAATTACCTACCACCTTAAAACTTTGCCTCATTTAAAAACTAGTGCTAATCCAAAAGGACATATCTAAAATTTAATCACGATTTAATTTATCATCTATATGAAAATATTCAGGAAATTTGCCACTAATTTGATTTTTCCTCAGATGAATTTGTCCTGGGAGAATTTGAGATTATAAAACTGACCACTAGAGGGAGGTAATGAAGTTCTCTGCCAATAATAGAAGCAGGAATCTAGAAAAAAGATGACAGCCAAGGCCGGCCAACTCAAGCTATGAAAAACTCAGCACAGATCGTAACTGCCCAGCAAATGTTAATGGTCAAACCACTGACTTTAAGAAAACCACAACCTTTCAATTAATCACAAAACACAGTAATTTTAATCTTTCTTTCTCTGTCTGCAACAATAGCCTAGCAGTCCTAGTGGTGGAGGTAAGAACCGACAGCCTTTGTTAAATTAACAAAGAAGACCCAACATTCTGACGTTTCTTTTTACTTCTCATAGAAACATTATGGGGCACTTTTTTTTTTTTTTTTTAGAAAACAAAACATACAAAAAACCATGAGTTTTTCTTTCTCCCACTCCTCACAATTCAAAAACGTCCTTGCTCACACAAGCTCTTCAAAAAGAGCTTCACATTTTTGTGTGTTTAAAGAAGTTGAGAGTCCTCATTCTCCTCAATACACACGTGTTGTGCATGCTGACTTTGTTGCAAAGAGTACAGTACCCAAAAGGGATAAAAATAGTGACTTTACAGTAGAGAAACCTAACAAACATTATCCAATCAAGGTCACTATCAACAGTGATTTGTCACGTGGACTAAACGTATCCTTGCTACGTGATAAAAGGGCACTTTGCTGCTGTGTTCTTTACCCCCAGCAAGCCATAATTAAATCTAGTCATAAGAAAAACATCAGACAAACCTCAGTGAGGGGCTACAAAACACCTGCCCAGTACTCCCTGAAACTGTTGGGGTCATCGAAACAAGAAAAGCCGAAGAAAATGTCAAGAGGGGAACAGGGGGACTAAATGCAACATGGTGTCTCCAGTGAGATCCTGGACCAGAAGAAGGGCATTAAGTAAAAACTAAGGAAATATTAATAAAATATAGATTGAATAATGTATCAATACTGGTCCATTTAATGTAACAAACGTACCGTGCTGATGTGAAATGCTAATAATAGGAGAAATTGGCTATGGGGCAAGAGAATTTTCTGTGCTGTCTTCACAATTTTTCCATAAATAAAACTGTTCTAAAAATTAGTCTATTTTTAAAAAAAAAGAAAAGAAAAATTAAAAGGCCGGAGTATCATCCATTCCAGGCTAATAGAAATGATAGCACAATAAGAGAAATGAAGGCGAAGCAGCAAGAGAACCCCCACCACCCACCGTCGGGGTCTTCAACAATCCCCAAGACTTGGCGGTTCATGGGCAGGAAGGATTCCTTCCCTCACAGACGACAAGTGACCCAAGCTTTAAGACACAATGCTCTGTACTGGTACTGAGACCCTCTTCTCCTGAAGGTGCTTTAATTCATTTTAGGACCAAACAAAACATCAAAGACCTTCTTTTCACGCCTTTAGAGGATGGTTAATTCAAATGCCAGACAAATTTCCAATACATTCTGGAATCTGGCCAAACTGCAGCCATAACCTAGTAGTAGTACCCGAGGTGCATGACACACGAGCAAGACTTTCGCGGATTTAGCTTCATCTGCTCCTGAGAGCTTTCCCAGCCCATCTGTAATGGTCTGCTAGAGCTGCAGACCAGGAGGCTTAAAAAACAGAAATGTATTGGCTCACTGTTCTACAGGTTGGAAGTCAAGGTTTGCTTCTGACTCCTGTCTCCCTGGCTGGTAGATGGCACCTCCCCCTTTGTCTTCACAAAGCCTCGCCTCTCTACAAGTCTGTGTCTAAATTTCCTCTTCCCATAAGGACACCAGTCACACTGGATTAGGGCCCACCTTAATGACCTCTTTTTTTTTCAGGCAGAGTCTCACTATGTCACCCTCGGTAGTGTGCTGTGATATCACAGCTCACAACAACCTCAAACTCTTGCGCTTAAGTGATTCTCTTGCCTCAGCCTCCCAAGTAGCTGGGACTACAGGTGCCCGCCACAACACCTGGCTATTTTCTAGTTGCAGCTGCCATTGTTGTTTGGCAGGCCCGGGCTGGATTTGAACCCGCCAGCTCTGGTGTATGTGGCTGGCACCTTCATCACTGAGCTACAGGTGCCGAGCCAATGATCTCATTTAAATACAACTACATCTGTACAGACTCTATCTGATGTACCGTGATTTAGGACTTCAACATACTGATTTGGGGGAGACACAATTCAGCCCACAACACCAGCTAGCTCACCCTCCCTCACCATCATAATGAAAAATTTTGGTTATCTCAAAAAGTGAAGTATTCACATTGAATTCTGTTCTCTCATAGGGCCTTCTTTCTTTCTATAATCATGTCACATTTTGCGTTATATAAATTGGCGCTGGTTCTACTCAATAAAGCAAAGCCACATAGGCGGGAGAGTTATCAGTATATGTAAAAAACTAAGGGTGACCCTGTGGGTAGCTAGAGGGTATGAAAGTCTGACAATGGCAAAAGGCGAGGCTGGAAAGATACAGGGGTCAGTCTGCACAGAGTTTTAAATTTTATCTTAACTATGTTTTAGGAAACATGAAAGCAACGTATTATTGCTATGAAAATTATTACCATGTTGCCTGAAATCAATCAGACTCCCCACAATACCCTCTTTCCTTCAAAGGTCCTTTTGACAATATAGGAGGTGGATGGGAAGTTGTGGACAGTGGAGGCTGGAATATAAACTAAGAGGCATCACTCCTCAACCTTTTGGATAAGATCTAGTGTAAACTAGGAGGCTGCTATGAAAGTTCCCGCTAAAAAGTTGTGATAGGATGTGGGCTGGTTAATTTTGCGTGTCAACCTGGCTAAGCTATGGTGCTCAGAAGTTTAGTCAAACACCAGTATAGAGAGCTGCTGTGAACGTGTTTTTAGCTACAATTAACATTTAAACCAACAGACTTTCAGTAAAGCTGATTACCCGCCATAAGGTGGATGGGCCTCATCTAATCAGTTGAAGGTTGAGGTTTCCCCCAAAAGGAGCAGGAATGCTGCCTCCAGAGAGCAAGGTAAAAATTCCACCTGTGTTCCCCGCCTCTGAACTTGACCTTCAACTTCTGCATGAATGTTCCAGGCTTCAGCCTGTCCTGCAGATTTCAAACCTGCCAACTCCCACAATCACATGAGCCAATTCCTTAAATTAAATCCAATCTCTTCTCTTTTCCTCTGCCATCCTTCCCTCTCTCCCTCTGTGCAAACAAAAAAGTGTAGAGACCAATGGAAGCTTAAATTGGAAGAAGACAACTAGCAATAAAGAACCCTAAAAATTAAAGCAACAAGGTTTGGGATTTATTCTTCTAAGACTAAACATGGTTCCTGTGATGAGGAGAGATGGGGACAAAACAATCTCTGATGATCAGAGGAAACATGTTGGAACTTCAACTTATGTGCATTTTGATCTAAAGTCTTTTTATGTCTTTTTTTCCTGATGCTTTCCAACATATAAACAATACACATTATTAAACAGTACATAAATATAATTCGTTAACATATACACACCTAATAAGGATACGTGCTCCAAAGTTTGTTCTAATGGGGACGGTCACACAGACACTCGGAGCCCGGTGGGTCCGCAGAGCCCACATATGCTGGTGGGATGTGGGCGAGAAAGCGATGACGCTGCCCTCGGAGTCCAGGGGAGGCCAGCGGCCTTTCCCAATCATCTTATGAACTGGCTTAAAAGAGGTCCAAGTAGACAGCTATTATCCGCTGAGAGGACACAGAACACTCACTTCAAAGCCGGTCAGCACAGACATGCTCTGGGCGTGTCCGTCTGCGGAGAGGGCAGAAAGCAGAGGCGGCCACAGCGTGCACTTTCGCAGTTCTATCGATAAATTCTTAGAGGCGACGTGCTTGCACAAAAGACTCTGAGCACGAGTCTCAGGTCTGATATGCTTGTTTCAGCTCCACAGCTCTGTAGCTCTCTGAACTTCACAAGTCACTAACTTCTTTGAGTATGAGTCTCTGTAATGCAGGAGAGCTGCACCTTAAAGGGCTTATTCACGCCTCTCTCTGTCCTCCATAGCATTCTCTTCCTTCCTACATGCTCATCACCCTTTGCTGGCACTAGCATTAGCTACTGACTGCAGCAAAGGCGCGGAAGCGGGGGGTGGGGGGGGATGAAGATTCAAATGGAGACCGGCTTGCTGGTTACAGTGAAGACCAAGTATGCGGCCATGAATGCAGCTTACCCTGCTGAGGAGGGCAAGGGCCGGAAGGCATCAGCACCCACCATATCTGCACCCAGGAGCAGACGGTCCAGCCCCAGTGTGTGAGGTCAACCAACCCTTAAGCATCCACAGGACTGAAGATGGCCCCAGGCAGGACTCAGCCTCCTGAGGTCTTCACTAGCCAGTACCTGCTTTTCTTGTAAACACACGGCACAGCAGGGGACGAGGGGGCTCCCTCTTGCCCTTTGAGCTCAAACTCCTGCTATGGCTACCAACCACAGCAGATGAAAACTGGGGGCCACAGAATCCTCCCCCTTCCGTCTGCTGAAAAAACGTGCAGTCCGCAGCCTGCCTTCAGTGGCTCTCCCTCAAAAGGCAAAGGCTCTCACCCACTCAGGTGGATCTCCTGAGCTCAGGAGTTTAAGAGGAGCCTGAGTGTGCAAGAATGAGACCCCTGTCTCGTCTCTACCTAAAATAGAAAAATTAGCTGGGCATGGTAACACCTACCTGTAAGTCCCAATTACCTGGGAGGCTGAGACAAGGGTATCTCTTGAGCCCAAGAGTTTGAGGCTGCTGTGAGCTATGATGCCTTAGTACTATATCTTAACCCAGGGTGAGATAGTGAGACTCTTATCTCAACAACAACAACAAAAACTCAAACTACAGGAAAACAACCACAAGGCATCCCTGTCATAGTTTGAGAGACAACCTTTGGCTGAGCTTTTGCTAAGGGCTCACAAATTCCTATTTCCTACAATTGACCATGCCGCTTTACCATTTGTATTTGTGAAACATTCATCTTAACATACTTAACTCACAGCAATAGATAAATTTGACCAAAATTATGAAATTGTGACAAGCCACAGCCTTACAATAATTTATTTGTCACCAAGATAATAAGTTTGAAGATTTCACGATAGCTTAACAGAAAGCTATCTTTAAGATAAATGAGGTTTATTATTAACATAAATAACATGACAGCATGAAAGTACCCAAAAAATGAAACATGAGTAATGGAAAAAGTAGTAAAAACTGAAAAGGTAATTATGATTCATGAATCTATTTCCCCAGCCCTGGGCACTTACACAAGTTCTGTCAAGTCTCCTATCTGCAAATGCTTAATGGGTATTTCCTTTCAAATGTCTTATCTGCTCAAGATGAACACTTCTAGAAATAGCATCAACTCCCCTCAGAGATCCCCTTTGCCGACTCTCAGTAGCACCCCTACCTCCCAGTTTTGAGACCTTGGACCTCCATTCCCTATCCTCAACTCACCAAGGCCTCCTCTCCTGGCCCCCAGAGTTTCACGGTAACAAAGCCCAACTACTATGTCTTGAATACAACATTTTTACCACACTTCCTCTGTTCAAAAATCTCTAATTTCCTCTATTTCCTCCCCACATGTTAGATTCTTACATGTCTCTAACCTCATCCTTCCCCTCCCTAACTATTCCCCGAATGTTCAAACGAAGTGGGCCTTGACTCTTCACAGCGACCTCCCTGCCCTGTTTCTGTTCCACTCACCTGGCTCGCCTTTCCCATCCTGTGTGGACACACACCCAGATCCCACCTCTCCTCCTCCACCTCAACAGGCATTTGGTAGAAGGACAGAGAGACTGGAGATGGAGACTGAAGGGGACAGGGATGAGAGGTTGGGGTTGGGAACCCAGGATGATGGGAAATGGAGACCAAAAGGGAGAACTGGAACAAAAAGATATGAAGGGAAAGGAAGGGGAGAAGAGAAAGAACAGATGGGATTCCACCAAAGTCATTTATCAAAAGGTAAGTTCAGGGCAGCGCCCGTGGCTCAAAGGAGTAGGGCGCTGGCCCCATATGCCGGAGGTGGCGGATTCAAACCCAGCCCCAGCCAAAAACTCAAAAAAAAAGATAAGTTCAGTTTCAGATAGGAGCCACCAGTCAAACTGGGGTCCCTTCCCTGGGAGATGGGGAACCAGAGCTGCCTTGAGAATGAGTACAGGTGTAAGTAACAGATGGCCCAGGAGAGACGCAGCTGAAGAGAGTTAGTTCACCAGTGGATTGTCTACTTTTGGTTTGCTTTTTATTTTGTGTTTTTGAGAAAAAGTCTCACTCGGTGGCCCTGGGTAGAGTGCCGTGTCGTCACAGCTCACAGCAACCTCAAACTCTTGGCCTTAAGGGATCCTTTTGTCTCCCGAGTAGCTGGGCCTACAGATGCCTGCCTCAACGCCTGCCTAGTTTTTCTATTTTTAGTAGAAATAGACTACTATTTCTCACTCGCTCTTGCTCAGGCCGGTCTGGAACTCCTGAGCTCAGGCTATCCACCCGGTGCTGGGATTAGAGGCAGGAGTCAGGCGCCCGGCGACAGTGGACTCTCTTAGAGAAACTGACAGCGGGACAAGGACTGAGCTTCGGAAAATGATGAGATGAAGAAAAGGGGAACTACCAAGTCTGCAGGAGAGAACTCAGAAAATTCCAGAGTGCTGTTAGGACAGAAGAGAAAAGGTTTTCAAGAATGAAGTGTCGCCATCAATGACGCCAAGGCCCCAAAGCCAAGAAACAAAGGAATATGAGGACAGAAAGAGACCTCGGCCCCACTGCTTTGAAGATTACTGACACGGCCGTTTCAATACAGCAAAAAGCACAGAGGCAAAACGTACAGGCGTCAGGATAAAACAAGTGGGCCGGAGCCAATCATCTGATAAAGTGGGCAGTGGCATCAGGAAACGGAAATCACGAGGTAACTGAAATCAGTAAGCGTGAATGTGAGCAAAGTTCACCTCTGACATTTAATATTCTTTTTGTCTATCCTTTTAGTGGTCAAAAGTGAAACCGGAAAGAATCACAGGCTATTGTAAATTCTGACAAATCCTAAGTATTCGATGCAACCTATGATCTCAGATATAACTGAACCTGAAGACCATTTTTCTACCAATCTATAGTGATTAAGGACTTTCCTCCGAGCTACACCATGATGTTGTGCAGAATGAAGAGGAAAGGGCAGTATCAAGAACAGGTCCTCATTTCTGTGTCCTGATTTTGCTTAATTGCTTTCCCCTGCCCCAGAGAAATCTAAGTCTAGAGAATTGCAGCAGGTCTCAACAAATTTGAGTTTCAGAAGCCAAATATCTCACTCGTCCATGCTCTACCCCACCCAAAATATCCATTCACAGAACACTCAGAACTATGAAATTAGAAAAAGAGAAACAGCCAGGCACGGTGGCTCACAGCTGTACTGCTAGCACTCTGGGAGGCCAAGCTGGGTGGATCACCTGAGCTCACAAGGTCGAGACCAGCCTGAGCAAGAGCAAAACCCTGTGTTTAATGAAAATAGAAAATCAGCTGGGCGTTGTGGTGGGTGTCTGTTGTCCCAGCTCCAGGAGTCTGAGACAAGAGGATCACTTAAATCCAGAGTTTGAGGTTGCTGTGAGCTACAACACTACGGCACTCTACCCAGGGCAACTGAGTGAAACTCTGTTGTTGGAGCCCATGTAGCCTATGGCTAGGAGTGAGAGTTATAAGAAATACCTGTATGGCTCAATAATGGAACACCTGCGTGGAAAGGGCATGGGGAGGGATTTAGCTCTCCTAAGAAGCATGAGAGCTTGCGAGATGAGAGCAGCCATAAATTGGCAGTATCTACACCTGTGGTGTTGAGCGGCACGAGATTAGCCTCATATTAGGCTGGAGGAGAAGGCAGTCAAGGAGCATGCGCATTCTACCATGGACCTGTTTACTCTGACTCTGTTTCCTCTCCTGCCTGCAGAACGCCAGCACGGCGTCTCTCTGCTGAAGATTACTAAGCTCTGCTAAAGACTAAGATCTATCTTTCTAAGACCACCACTTTACTCTCACTAAGACTCACGCTCTCTCTCTCCAGCTAAAGTAGATAGCCCTTAAGCACCTAAGAGAAACTGAACCTGAGCAAGGTAACTTAGCGGTCCACGTCCGGAACCTAGTTAAGCTGGGCCCGAGACCTGGCCAGTCCTGGGCCCTGGCAAGAAGTGTCAGAAGTGATAAGTGACACTCTGTCTCAAAAAAAACAAAAGCAAAAAATTATGTCTCAACTACCTTTGTGATACTGGGGGGATTAAAAGAAGATATTAAGCATTGGGAAAAAAAAAAAGAGCCCTTTCAGCCGGAGACGCCATCTTCCAGTAATTCACCAAAATGACAAACACAAAGAGAAAGAGGAGAGGCCCCGACACATGTCCTCTGGGCCTTTCAGAAAACATGGTGTTGTTCCTTTGTCCACGTATATGCAAATCTACAAGAAAGGTGATGTTGTAGATACCAAGAGAATGGGTACTGTTCAAAAAGGCATGCCACATAGATGTCACCATGGCAAAACTGGAAGAGTCTACAGTGTCACCCAGCATGCTGTTGGCATTGTTGTAAACAAACAAGTTAAGGGCAAGATTCTTGCCAAGAGGATTAATGTTCGTATTGAGCATATTAAGCACTCTATGAGGGGAGATAGTTTCCTGAAATGCCTGAAGGAAAATGATCAGAAAGTGAAGGAAGCCAAAGAGAAAGGTGCCTGGGTTCAACTGAAGCGCCAGCCTGCTCCACCCATGGAAGCCCACTCTGTGAGAACCAACAGAAATGAGCCTGAGCTCCTAGAACCCATTCCCTATGAATTCATGGCATAATGAGCATATAACACAGCACACAGGAGAACCAGTGGACCCATGTTTTTAGGTGAAAGAACCAATTTATTCCCCATGAGCTCATGGCATAATAGGCGTACAGCATAGCACAAAGGAAAACCAATAAACCCCATGTAACAGTGAGACAAGGTGCTGGAACCTATTTCCTATGAATTCAAAAGTCAGTCAACACTTTGTCACATTCAATGGCAAGGTGCCTCCCTGAGCTACTTGGAACCTCTTCCCTATGAATTAATGGGCATGGTAGATAAAAATAGCCTATTGCTACTGTAAAAAATGGTTTTTGTTCATTCACTAAAAGTATGATATTTTTTCCCCAAAGATGTATTAAAGCAAATTTTAATGTGTCCTAAAAAATAAATAAATAAATAAATAAATAAAACAAATGAAACATTTGGGAAACAAAATGACACATTAAATAGCTGAAAAAGAAGTAACAAGGAAGGCACATCTCTCCCCAGATTCATTCTCAATTGTAAGAAGTGGCCCCTTCAGAGAAATCGAGAGTCAGTGTGTATTTTTTCAGCTGCTGCTGATCTTTGCGATGGCATTGTCATACACCACGCAACTCAGGGGAGAACATTCGAGGTATAGACAGATATAATAGTGGCAAAGTGCTGTAAAGCATGGAATGGAAACTAAATCACTTGAAATTATAATTCTGTCACCTACTTGTTATGTTTGCCGATGCTTAATTACATGTCATCCTACATAAGTAAAAGAGCAACAGAAGAGTATGTTAAAGAGTGTTTCAGAGCAACTTCATTCATTATTAACACCAAAACATATTGATAGTATTCTTCAGGTTCAGAATCTTCAATTAAAGACATACTAGCTCTATGGAATGGAAGGGTTTTCTTTCAAAGCAGAATGATCCCTTTACATGCTGATTAATTTCCTTTTGTTTAATACTGCTGCCTTCTTAAGAACGGGGCATCACAACACTGCCGGGCTCCTCTCCCCAAAGTGAAGCTTCTTTGGGGAAATTTACCATGAAAGGTTATGAAAGGCTTGTTGGAGTTGACATGTGAGTAAAAGAAAGAAAAAAATACATCATTTTTGTATATTTTATTTTTAATGTAAGAGCAGAAGCGATTACAGCTAATTCTTTGATACTGGGTCCTTGGTTTTCTAAGAAACAGCCTACTTCTTATTTTCTTAAAAAAAAAATCTGAATTGTAGGGGCGGTATCTGTGGCTCAAAGGTGTAGGGCGCCAGCCCCATATGCCGGAGGTGGCAGGTTCAAACCTAGCCCCAGCCACAAAAAAAAAAAAAAAAAAAAAAAAAAAAAACCAAAAATCTGAATTGTAGGTTATGGCTACAATTAAGTTGCTGTAACTTAAATCCTTTATACTTCATTTATTATTTTGTTAAAAAAGAGGCAAAGTAAAGAGACTGCCAAAGAATTTTGATGTCATACAAGATAAGTCATTTATAGATTGCATACATTCATCCTGTACAATGAATCATGAATAATGGCTGTAATCCTCCACCCTCATCCTGAATGAGAACCGCAATGGACTTAAGAATTCGGAAATAAGGGCTACATTCATCTCAACATTTATTGAGCGCTGACAGTGTCTAGGGTTTCAGTGTCCACTGCTTCTGACATCGGAAATACAAAGACTTCCAGTCTTATTATAAAGGAAATACAAAGACTTCCAATCTTATTCTAAAGGAATCCAAGATGTGAGTAAATAAAAATAGGAAATTTATAGCCCAATAAAAGAAAAAGATGAGTGAAAAGGGCCAGTGCATAATAAAAATGATAGAGGAGTGTATTTTTACTGGTTTAATAAGCACTGATGTTATGTTATCTAGCAAGCACTGTTCTCTACAAATATTACTTCACTCAAGTCTCATTACTAATATCTTTATAATGGTAGATTCTATGCTTATCATCAACACCCCATTTTAACAAGAAGGAAATGGAGGTACAGAGGTGAAGTAACCTGCCCGGGTCACATAACTAACAAGGGACAGAGCCGGGATGCGGCCCCAGGAGGTGTGGCTCCACCACCCCCCGCCACTTCTGCTCCAAGAAGGAGGGTTGAAGAGGACTGAGCGGGGCAGAATTCCCAGTGGGAATGTTCACACAAAGCTTGGAGGTACAGTGAACAAAGTTCTCTGCAGAGGCAAAAAGAACCAGGTGAAGGAAGGGAGAGTGGCAACCCAGGACACAACCAGAGGGGCGGCAGGGCTGGGCAAGCCCCCCACGGCACGCCCGGTGCTGGTGGACACTCGGACGCCAGCGCCTGTGAGCACCCTGAGCTCTCTGAGCCTCAGCTGGAAGAGCGGTCAGACCACGTGTTGTGTAAAGTCATAACAAGGGCCAGGAACAGTCTCCGGAGAGCTCCAAGAAAATACAGAGTAAGTGTGAGCTGGCAGGCGCAGCATGGGAGTGGGAGAAGCAGAGACCGGCAGAGATAGACGGGCAGGGCTGTGCAGTCTAGGCCTGTCTTGGGAAACGCAGCTGAGCTCACTTGTCTTAGGTGGGGTTATTTTCTCATCATGCTGTCTGAACTCACCTACTTATTTTCTTAAAATTTAGAGGCAACTAATAATGCTTTCCGTTAGAGCCCCAGGTCACCTCCATCGGAGTCACCTTGAAAGGGCTCTACCTCTGGGAACAGGAAGTAGGGACTCTACCTCTGGGAACAGGAAGTAGGGACAGAGAGAGCTGTCCAGGAAAAGGCTGTTCCCTGCCTCCAGGTGTTTAAGTGCCACCACGTACCAAACACAGCGCCAGCTGGGCCCGTCCTCAAATCCAGCCCCACAGGCCCACCAGTTGGCAACCTGTCAGCCACATCATCAGTAAATGAAACCCTCCGAAGGGACTGTCCCTCCTTCCTGCCAGGACCTTGCACCGGTCCCCCCTCCCTCTTCCTGACCGGGTCAGGCTGTACGCCCCTTTTCTAGACGCAAACTTCTGCTCCTGCTCTGCTCTGCCCCCACCCACTCACAAGTCTTCGGCCCACCAGTTCTTTCCTGTTCTGAGCCTTTGACCTGACATCCCCCACTTTCGCTAGCTCCTTCTCACTACCATTTACGTGGGTAGACTTTACTCTTCTAAAAAAGGACCTCACTCACCTCACACACCCTCCTACTAATTGTTCTTGACAGCAAACTCTTTCAAAGACTCACCAGCCATCACCTCCCAGCCCATTTCCCCTGCCGACTGCTGAAATCTGTCTCTCACCACTAATCACTTTAGGGGAAGTGCTCACCAGGTCCACCAGGGACCTTCCACTAAACCATGGCCTGGGCCTGACCGCCCGCTGCGTGGCTCGGGATGTCCCCACCTGCCCTTCTCACACCTCCTTCCCGCAGGTTCCACAGCCTCATTGTCTCCTGGTTTCCTCCTCCTCTGACGCCGTCCCTTCTCAGCCTCCTCTATGGGTTCCCTTCCCCTGACACCCCGACAAAGGTGGTCGTGTTGGGGGTTCCACCTCATTCCTCCTCTCACTGAGCATATTCTTGTGGCTGACTCTATCCAGTCCCACATCTTCCATTGTCACCTAGATGCCCATGACTCTAAAATCAACACCTTTAATCAAAATCTCTGTCCTGAGGCTGGGCACAGTGGCTCACGCCTAATCCTAGCCCTCTGGGAGGCCCACTGGAGTCCAGCCAAGGTGGCGTCTACAATTCTAACACTTTGTGCACTTTGGGAAGTGGAGGATCCCTGAACTCAGGAGACCAGCCTGAACAAGAGCGAGAACCTGTCTCTACATAAAATAGAAAAAGTAGCCAGGCATTGTGGCAGACACGCCTGAGTCCCAGCTACTTGGAGCCCGAGGCAGGAAGACTGCTTGAACCCAGGAGTTTGAGTTTGCTGCCAGCTAGGCTAATGCCATGGCACTCTAGCCTGGGCAATAGAGTGACACTCTGTCTCAAAAGAACAAAAACTAAAACTAACACACAAAAAGAGTCTAGATCCCTTATTAAACCACCTAATGAGATATTTCCAGTGGGATATTTACTTATTTATTTGTTTCTTTCTTTGATGCAGGGTCTCCTGTTGTCTGGGCTAGACTGTAGTGGTATTATCTCAGCTCACTGCAGCCTCAACCTCCTGGGCTCAAGCATTCCTCCCCCCTCAACCTCCCAAAGTACCCAAAGTGTTAGGATTACAGGTGTGAGCCAACCTGGCCCACCTCCCGTGAGATGTTTCAAGGTTAGCACTTCACAGCTGAATTCCTACACCACCTCTCAGACGATGTCTCTCTATTCACTCCCCAGCCCTGGTGATGGAACTCAGCCAGAAATCTCTTCCATCAGCCTCTTACCTTATGAACAACAAGGAGCTAGAGCCCATCGTTTCTACCTCCATAAAACCTCCCGAATTCATCCACTTGGCTGATTCCCATCACCAATTCCTTAGTTTAGAGATCCATAATCTATCGCTAGACACTCCACCCGAATCTCTTAACCAGTCTCCCTGCCTCCTAAGCTGACACCTCCAATTCATTCCCCCTCTTGCCGTTGCTGTGAATCTGCTCATGGGACGTTCTCTGCTCTCACAGGGCACGGTCCAGACTCCTTAACACCCAATGCACCAAAAGAATGTCTATCTACAGTCTGTGTAAGTGTGGCAACGTGGTATATTAATTGTTAACTGTTTCAGGTATGTTAGTGGCAACAATTACTTTTAAATAATAAGAATGCATATAAAGCAAAATTTAACTGGATTAAAATTCAGCACTATTTCATTTCTCTGTGAAAACCACTGTCAGGTTTTACACTCCAACTTTATATAGGGTCAGACAATTAATTAAGTTTGAGAACTCATCCTAGAAAAAGTGCTATATACCTCACTGCTGCGTATCACCACAGTCACCTCCGAAGTGCTCCCCGGGGCCGTCTGGGAACCATAGTGACAGTCATCAAGGAGATATGTAGCATTTTTTTAGAACAGGTTCTCGAACTTAATTGTCTGACCTCATATACCTAATACATCGCCTAATAATGTAGTTTTCAGAACAATATTTTTTAAGTCCAATTACAAAATTCAAAATGTAACAATTTACAATAAGATGTATTTACCAGAAAACGTTTTTTGAAATTTTCTATTTTAATCCTCACTACACCTGCAAAGGCAGTTGCCTATCAATGCTGCATACTCAAATCCTTTCACTTTCTGAAATGCAGCAAAAATCACAACCATTTTATTAGAAGTATGAGAAGGCACAGGGTGTAGAGAGATAAGAAGGTGCTTGATCCAAGTCTCAGACATTATCTAAGTAACCTTGGGCAACTTATTTAATATCTCTTGGCCTGATTATTCAGCTGAAAAACAATCATAAGGCTATCTTCCACTAAGGGATATTTTAATGATTAAATAAGTCATGGCATGTGTATGGCACAGAGATAGTCTTCATAAGCATTCCCACCATTCCACTTCCCTAAATGAAACTGCCCTAATTTGGAAGACAAGAAGCTCTGTAAAAATCTACACCTTTGCTTTTCCCATACAGTACTTCCTTATTTATATAAGTTTTGTAATTTACTTTAAAAATCATAAGAAACTAATCCAACTCACTTGTTGCTCAAGAATTACACAAAGAACCATTCTTTAGCAAACTCATCACAAACCACATGACTTCTAGTGTTAATTAAAGGGGATCGTGCTTCCCTGAGGTTTGTGTAAGACTCTCCTGCTTATACCATAACAGTGCTACAGGCAAACAAATAGTGTTTTAAAAAACATTCTAGAAAACCTGGATTTTAACACAGTAGTGACCTACAAAACGGCACTCAAGTCCTTTCAATGCCGTGACAAGGTGAAGTATCACTTTCCTTAAGTGAGGTGGAACTTGTACCAAAACATCTCGGGTTAAAAAAAAAAGGTCAACTAGGAACAGGAAAGCCATCAATGGGTGTGAACTAGAAAAAGACAATTCGGATAGGAAGTTTTACCTATGTTTACATAGTAACACGCCAGTTCTGTACAGCTCATACTGACACAATTCTAAATAGAAGAAAACACTTCTAAGGCAGGATGATTGCCTTTTGTGTTAATCCCAAAAAATAATCATCAATGACAAAAGTGCTTTAAGTGTTCAGAGGGCACATAGGCAAGTACCAGTTAGAAAATGAGGACTTCACGTATAGCCAATCCTGCCAACAGGTATTTTCTACACCACTGTTTTATAATGTCCTAAAAAATAAAGGCAGGAAGAATGTAAGCCAATAACCAATGACCATCAAATGTGTCATTAGCTAAAGTGAACGTTAAGAGTATAAACCCTACAGGGCACAGTGGCTTCTGCCTGTAATCCCAGCATTGTGCCCGACTCTGAGCGTGCCTCTCCAGGACTGGCCAGGGGCTCTTCTCCCCAACACACACTCCTGCCATCTGCATAGCGCCAGGTGCCTGACTAGTATCTGCACTGCACTGCTCAACGCCTTTATCACCTCGCTCATCCAGAGCATTCTCAAAAAACCTGTGGAAATTCAAATAACAGAAACAAAACTGTTATCTGAAATATTTTTATTATGAATAACAGAAAAAAAAATACAAAGACTAAAACATTTTTAGGTATATGGGCCCCTTGAAAAAATAAGGACATAGTACTTTGCTGTACTATATTGTAACACAGAAGATGATTTTGCTGTCTAAAATTACAGATGTAGGAACAGTTATTTTATTATCTTTGCTTTTGTATAACAGCATTAGATTTATCTAATTAACGGCCTACTAAGCCTTTAAGAGGAATGAAAGCTTAATAAAAGCACTGTTTTCTGTGGGGAAAATAGCAACCACTTTACAGAGACCACTTCAAAGCACATTTTCAGTAAGACATGATGAGGAAGATGAAAGTGAGGGCCAGCCATAAACATCTGAGCACAAAGGCAGATATTCAATTTATACTGGCAGGCCAAAGAAAAAGACAATGCTGGAAAAATGCAAATTAAAATGAGAAAAATATAATTGCTACAGAAAATATTTATTAAGCATTTACTATATTCAGCTACCCTGAAACTAAAAGGCCAGGTAATTTTCAAAAGAATAGTGGAAGAAAGATGTTGTGAAGTAAAAATGCCACCTTTTCAGACAGGCATCTAATTGGTGGATGTTCCCAGGTTCCTAGCAAGCAGCTGATGTCTACCCTCCACCCCTTCCCCTCCCCACCCCTCCCTGCTAACAGAAGCCCACCCGTATTTACACATCAAGAGGCCAAGTGGGTTAGGAATGTCAAAGCCTCCCCACCCAACCCTACCCCACCCCCATCCTCACACCCCCACACACCCCAACACCCCCCCAACACCCACACCCCCCACACTCCCCCACTCCCCCCACACCCCCGCTCCACAGTGTGCGTCTTTATTAGGACAGACAGTTACAGCCTTGTCACTTCCCTTGAAACCACTGTTTTAGGAACCTACAAGTACAGAAATCCTGGCCAATTATACACGGGTCATTACAAAAGTTTTGAGATACAAGAAATGTAAAATTCATGAGGACAGAAACAAATGAACCTCTCTGAGCACCCATTAGCCCAACAAGTTGAAACTTGCACGGATAACTAAAAAAAGACACTGTCGACGGTGTCTCCTAAAGTGAAATAATAATGGACCATAACCCAATGTGTTTCAAAAATTCATAGTTACCCATTGTATATAAGCGGAATTCTGCTGACAGATGGGGGACAAAATGGGTGGGTTAAGGGAAAAATGTTTCCTAATTCTTAAAAAGAAATTCATAAAATTGGTAGCAACTAGGATTGGTGCAGGCACTGGGGTTAACCATTCGTCAGTATCCACTAGACCTGAACCATGCCTGTCACATAATCTAGCTTCAGTTCCAGAAAGCCACATGTTCATCAAAAGGTCACACTAGTTAAAGAAGCTCTATTCTAACAGACTGGACCTCAGTGTAGTCCTATTAATAGCACAATAAATATACTGCAAAAAATTTCACATAATGGAATACATGAAAATTCACATATGAAAAGTACATACCACAACAAATCTCTGAATGTAACCTGAACGGGAAAAAAAGCCAGACACAAAATAATACATACTGTATGATTCAATTTATATAAAATCCCCAAACAGGCAAAACTTATCTATGATGCTATAAGTCAAAATTGTAGTTAACTTTGGGGAATCCAGCAAGGAAGCATCTGAAACATTTGCTTATGTTCTGTTTATGAATCTGAACGCTTTGTTCACTTTGTGAAAATGCAACAAGTTGTACACTCATGATTTCAGCACTTTTCTATGTTATTGAACTATAAAAAATTTACTTTAAAAAACAAAGACAATAAATACAGCACCAAAAGCACAACCAATAAGAGAAAAATTGATAAATTTGACTTCATCTTTTGCATTTCAAACAACACACTCAAGAAAGTGAAAAGAACCCCCAGAATTAGAGAAAATATTTGCAATTCATAGGTCTGATAAAGTACTTATATCCAGAATAAAGAATTCTTGCAATTCAAAACTAAGAAAAATAGTTTTTTCTTATTTTTAAAATGGGCAAAGGATTTGAATAGGAAGAGCTCTGAATGACCAATAAACACAGGAAAAATCAGTTAGGAAACTCATATCAAAACCACAACAAGAAAACACTTCACTCCTATTAGAATAGTTATAATCAAACAAACAGAAAATACAAAGTGTTGGCTAGGATGTAGAGAATTTGGAACCCTTATACATCTCTGGTGGAATAAAAAATAATACACTCTTGGCCGGTGCCTGTGGCTCAAAGGAGTAGGGCGTCAGCCCCATATGCCAGAGGTGGTGGGTTCAAACCCAGCCCCGGCCAAAAACTGCAAAAAAAAGATACAGTCTTTGGAAAACAGACTATCAATTTTTAAAATGTTAAACACAAGGTTACCATATGACCCAGCAACTACTCTCCTAGGAAGATACCCAGGAGAAATGAAAACATACATCTACTCAAAAACTATACACCAATGTGCATAGCTGTATTATCCATAATAGTCATACTATTCGTAATAGCCAAAAACTGAAAACAAACCAAATATCCAATAACTGATGAACGGGTAAACAATACATGGCACACAGCAGAATACTCTCAAACCACGTGGAATCAGTATGAGCTGAGACCTTACCTGAATGAATGAACCAGGAAAATTTTATGCTAGGTCTAAGAATGCATTCAGAAAAGACCACATCTAGCACAACTCCACTTACAGGAAATGTCTAAATGGGCCAATCTATAGAGACAAAAAACAGGTTAGTGGTTGCTTTGGACTGGAGGGAGACGGGTTGGATAGCGACTGTTTCTCCATGGGGTGAAGGAAGTATTTTCTAGAGTGATGGTAGCACAACACTGTAAAGAGAATAAAACCATTGATTTGTACACTTTTAAATTATTAAGTTTTTAAAAATTTCACAACAAAGCTATTTCTTTTTAACACAAGAAAACTAAGTCCCTCCTCTTACAACCTTTAACTATTAATCTGTTGGGAGTTGAAGCTTACAGATGAAGCAGCCATATTACTGCCAACAGTGAACAAAGCAAAGGGGAAAAGCCAAAATGCTGAAATGGCTTAGCAAAAAAACAGTAAGAATAAAATACATATATTTAAAAAAAAAAAAAAACAGTAAGAAACTGGTCTTCAGAAATAGGCCTGAGCAACTAGCTAAATTAACCAACCTCGGAACTTCTCTTTGGGAGTTCTTGTAATGTGGAAGGAAGTATTTCCTATTATTTCATAGTTATGCCCTCTGTTATTTACCTGAAACTACTGCGCCCCTGTGAAAGTGATATAGGATGGTGGGCAAAACACTCCATTAGTTACTTACATCAAATTACTTACTTACACATAGCATAAATAACTTAATACATAACATTCTTTACATATTTTCATCATAATCTAAATGCGGGCTTCTGGCTCGGCACCTGTAGCTCAGCAGTTATGGCACTGGCCACATACACCGGGGCTGGCGGGTCCGAACCCAGCCCAGGCCTGCCAAACAATAATGACAACTGCAACAACAAAAAGATAGCTGGGCATTGTAGCAGTAGCCTGTAGTCCCAGCTACTTTGGAAGGGTGAGCCAAGAGAATCGCTTAAGCCCTAGAGTTTGAGGTTGCTGTGAGCTGTGACACCACAGCACTTACCAAGGATTATATAGTAAGACTCTGTCTCAAAAAATAAATACATGTAGGCTTGTAGTAGACAAAATGCAATACTTCTTGAAAATAAAGTTGTGTCTAAAAGACAAACTGGATTGAGCTTTTCGTTCTGATTTAGAGCTTTTCACGAAAATGTTCTAAAAGGTATTTTCTATATCATTGTTTTATAATGCCCTAAAAAATAAAGACAGGAAGAATGTAAACCAATAACCAGTTGCCATCAAATGATATCATTAGCTAAAGTGAATTTTAAGAGTATAGACCCAGCAGGGCATGGTGGCTCATGCCTATAATCCTAGCATTCTGGGAGGCCAAGGCAGGAGCACCTCTTGAGATCATATGTTCAAGACCACAGGTGCCTGCCACGTCGTGTGGCTAAGCCTGAGCAAGAACAAGACCCCGTCTCTACCAAAAACAGAAAAGTTAGCCATACGATGTGGCAGGCAAGTGTAGTCTCAGCTACTCAGAAAGCTGAGGCAGAAGGATCACTTGAGCCCAAGAGTTTGAGTTTGCTCTGAGCGAGGCCAGTTCTCTACCTAGGACAACAGAGTGAAATTTTGTCTCTAATTAAAAAGACAGAGACAGGCATTAAACCTAATCCTAAATGTCTTATACTCATGCCAATATTTCCTAATAATCAAGCAGTATATTTTATTAGTAGTAGTTTATTATTATGAGTAGCTTAATAAGTTTCAATAATAGGTTGATTATTGCTATGGATAAGGACAACATTTGCTACTATTACACCTACAATCATCTTGTGTCAACCAGAGGCATAAAACAGCTGTTACGTAGAATCAATAATGTAACTTTCCTTTGGTAAAGTACAGCATGACTAGGCTTACTCAAGAACATTACATATTCCTGTGATACCAATGAGCACTGGTGATAGGACACCAAATTAAAATTGCAACTGTTATTATCCCATGACACTGAATGAAGAAAAAGATACTCTGTGTTCTCATATTAACTCATTTAACTAGAGCCAGAT
Source organism: Perodicticus potto (assembly GCA_963574655.1). Classification (NCBI taxonomy): domain Eukaryota; kingdom Metazoa; phylum Chordata; class Mammalia; order Primates; family Lorisidae; genus Perodicticus; species Perodicticus potto. Next base: position 8,298 of record CAUYRH010053600.1, on the reverse strand, counting down.
TTAATAGATATACAAGTAAATATCAGTGCTGCAATAATTCCTTATCTTTGATCTCTTTTCTGAGTTTCTATGTACATTCTAGCCCCTTTCTGGGCACTTCTGCACAGGATGAATGGCAACTGTCAAATTCAAAACATGTCAAACTATACACCGTAATTTCCCTCCTAAAGAGTCCCCCATTCTAGTGGAGCGAGGGGAGGACAGAGGGAGATGGGGGCTCACAGTGTATGCCACACCTCTTGTGGGTGAGACACAATTATAAGAGGGTCTTTATCTAACAAATGTAGTGTAACCTAATTCTTTGTACCCTGAATGAATCCCAAACAATAAAAAAAAGAGTGCCTCATTCTGACATTCCGTAAGAGCACCACTATTCTTCCTGTCACCAAGTCCGACTCTAAGAGGAAGTAAAAGCTCCTCTTTTCTTAATTTCTAAACATTTAAAGCCCTTGGTAGACTCTGAATGTTCTTCTCTCCCAATGCACCTTCTAATATTCCATTATTTTTCTTTGTCAAGGCCATCAGGCCATTTCTGGTCATATAAATCACAGCTGGTTTTAAACAATGAGCCTTATGCTCAAAATCTCAATTCATGTATAATACTAAATATGTGCTCACTAAATGTTATTCTGAAAAAAATTACAGTATTTGGTCAGCCCACTTTTATACCTACTATCTTCTTTCAGACCTCCAAAAAGTAAGTTGGGAGAGAAGGGCAAAGCCATCTGCTATCTCAAATTCCACCGCCACATGGAATTCAATATTCATTTAATACGAGACAATCGAAATGCTTCTAAAGTTACATTTAAGCAGCCAAGTATGTTCCCTCCCAAAAGGAAAGCTCAAAGTTAAACAGAATCAAGAAGCAAAAGTCTAGTTCACCAAAGGCTTTTAGCTGACCCCAGATCAGTAATGCCGGGAGGAAAAATTCTGATACTCTAAAATAAAATTCTGTATTACTTGCACAAATGTGATTATTTTCACATCAAAGTCATAATAATTAAAGTTTAGATATATAAAAATGTAAAATACCCATGTAATTTGATGCACTTTCATTTGTTGCTTTCACAATCAATATTCCTTATATTTGTTTTATGCCATTTTTCTTAATTTATAAAAATACAGAAATTTATGAGAGCCCCCACGTGCATTGGCAGGGTGTGGACAGTTGTGCTGAAAAAAATAACACAGGAAATAGGAAGGATCTGGCAGAGAGGGGGAGAGTTTCTGGACAACAGCACGCTGCCGCAATTCCAAGGAGCAGACATCAAGACAAAGCCCTGAAAACACCACCAGAAAGGAGAAGTTCTGCTGGGTGCTCCCAGGAAACACAGGCAGAAATACACATTCCCCTGTGAAGAGCAATAAATGAAGACCATTAGGCTAAAAAGGCGGATGGAAATTCCATAGCTGAACTTTTTCTCCGGAGAATACGCAATTCCAATTATCAATAAGTAAAAATTAAAATCTACTAATTGTTAAATTCACTCTACTGTTGTGTGGACAAAGACTATCCTAAGACTCCAATTGTAGAAGGTGTAGGGTGGTCTTCTAGTACAGTGTTAAACATTTAATCTCTCCCCTCTACCCCCAAGCCAAGGACAAATTTTCAAGGAAATGTGACCTCAACTACTAGAGGCTGGACATCCCCAATCCAAAGAGGCTGAAATGCTCCAAAATCTGAATGTTTTTGAGTGCCGACAAGATGCTCAAAGGAAATGCTTGCTAGAGCACATCATATTTCAGGGAGTTTTGATTTGAGATGCTAAACCATTTAATATGTAATGCAAATATTCTAAAACATGAAAAAAATCCAAAATCTAAAACCTTCTGGTCCCATGAATTCTGGGTAAAGAATACTCAGTCTCTACTGTTCTTTACCTAATTCAGAAGAGGTTGGAACTAAAAGCAATGTGAATAGTAACAGGACACAGTGACACTATCTGTTAAAACCGTACCAACCAAAATTCATCAGCTTCCTGGCACTTTGGTACCTCACGTTCTGATTTCTTTTTTTCCCCTATTAACTGTACCATCATTACTCCAATGATATTTCATTTCTCAAGTCCATTTCTCAGCATCTATTTCCTTGGCCTTGTCCAATCACTCCACAAGGCCTATCCATTGTCTCAACTACACCCCTTACATCCACCCTTTCAAGTTCCATCGGAGTCTTTTTCTCCCCATTCCCGTTCCACCACTTTAATCCGGTCCCTGACACCATCTGTGCAAGTGCCTCCCTGCTGCTCTGGAGGTACTGGGGTGACCTCCGGTTCCTTCCACACACGAGGAGCCCAGGATTCCCAGGCTGGCTCAAGCCACTCTCCCAACCTGGAAGGGCCTCCCCATGTTGTTTACCCACCAACTCCTACCCACTGTCAAGACCCAGCTCCAAAATCCATTCCTTTGTACAGTTTCCTCTGAGCCTGGCAGAAATCTGTTATTCTGTGATCTCTATTCATTCCCCTTCATATCCATCCCCTAAAGCTTTTTCCAGACTGAATACCTGGGTTTTTTAATAGGACTGCCACCCTGTGGAAAGGTGAACAACTTCTAGCCCTGGATTTGTTCTCATCCCTCATCCTACCCTCAGCACCAACCTGGGCAGCAAACACGTTTCTGCACACAGCAGTTGCTTCCTGAGTATGTTTTGAATTGACTTACATTGTTATCCAACCCTTCAACCATTATCTTTTCACGTTTCTGTCTTACTTTCTCTCCTCCCAACCAGACTTCAGAATCGTTATAAACAAATCCCATGTCCTTACACTTTATATTTCTCACAGGGTTTGGCTTTGTTAACTGAACGAGATAAACTGCTCCACCAGCTTGCCTCCCTAACAGACTTTCTCCAATATTGTTCTCACTCGCTCTTGGGGAAAACAGTCTGTGAAAGAAAAACTGCTACAAAGGAGAAGCCCAGTGGAGCTCGACGGAGAAGGACACAGACCACTCTACCCAAACAGCCTTGTTTCTGCTGTGACCCACACCACTGCCCATTAGTAGGTGCCTTTAATATAGTCCAGTTCTAGGTCAGCAGATTAGAAAACAGCAAGGTTGGTAACACAATTGAACAATGAAGGTCACGGCTGATAAGTTAATTAGGAACAACGCCCACTGATAAAAATCTATCACATTTGTTTTCCATAACAAGGTGGGTAAGTGATATTTGTTTTTTTTTTTTTAATTATTGCAAAATATTTCTAGTGCCTTGGAACCCAAATGTGGACGAGGATTACGGATGTAAATCCTGGACTAAGGTCACCATTTTTCAAAAGTGGACCTTTTGGACATCACCCTATCCAAGGTGGTGAATGGGGCAAAACCCACCCAAGTAAATTAGAAAGAAGGAAAAAAAAAAACCTTTAAAGTAAACCCCAGGGTGATTCAAAATCCCTGCTCACTCCAGCCAATCCCATATCCTCTTACAATAGCAATTCTCAACCTGTGGGTCGTGACCCACAGAAATTGTATTAAAGAGCCACGGCATTAGGAAGGTTGAGAACCACTGTCTTAGAAGGTAGGAAACTGTGTGACTATCTGAGGATAAACACAGCCAGCAAAAAGGTGCACACATGATCCTGGATGCTCAAAATGAATAAACGGGGCAAGAAAAGGCAGTGGGATTTCCTTTACTGATTCCCAGATGTGACCATCCCCTTGCTAGTGTCTTGGGCCATAAAACTTTAAAAGGTAAGTGGGAGAATGCTGAAGAGTTAGTCCCACTAACAGGAAGTGCTTCTTCCCTATTCCTGGTTTCTACAAAGAGGGATTTTCCCTAAACAAAGCTGGCTTTCCTCTCCACTCCTTCAACCAACTCCTCCCTCTATTTTTTTTTTTCAACTCTTGTGAAATCTGAGCTACTCTCAACAAGCAGACTAATGAATTCTCCCTGGAAGGACACTCCCTCCACTCCCCCACCGCTGCCTGTAAGTTCACCTGCCTGGTTCTGGACCTGCACTCCCCTCTCACACTAAGCTCTGCCTCCTATGTTGTTCTCGCCCCTACAGAGGTAAGGTTCTGTTCTCCATACGATGACTCTAAGAAAGCCTTATTTCCTAGTTTGTTCAGAATTCAGGCTGTGGAAAAGGGATCTCTTTATTGAGTCTCCTCAGAGAGCTCACCAATTTATAGCTCTTAATGAATATTCATGGAGGTAGTACGTACATTAACTCTGGACCCAAATAAATTGGTTCCGCTGAATAAACTCGCTCATCTCGAGGCTTAAACAATTCATTAAGCTGGGTTTAGAGAATTTATTTGTCTTTGGGTCCCCAAGTGAAAACCTTAATTGATGAAAAGAGTCTACCTTTCATCTGTCAGGTCTTAGAATAAATGTCTGCCTTTTATACTTAATGATTATATTCAACAATTTAAAATCTTGATTTCTTTTTTCCTATTCATCTCAAGGCTTCTTAAAAAACAACACATCTATATTACACTAATCTGCCACATTTACATCCAATATGTCTAAACATGCCTTTAAAATGCTTCTAGAAAGCACTTCCAGTGAATACCAGATTTTGTTTAATAACATCATTTTCTACCACCATAGAAGAAATTCAGTGTATGGTGCTTCCAACAAACATTACACTATTAATTTTTACAGCATCCTCCTAAATTTCATAAGGGTAAGTACCATTTTGTTATCCTTCTGTACCAATGAAAAAACTGAGGTTAAACAACACAGAAGTCAGACAGCATATACCACAGTGAACTGAAATCGGAATGGAGCTCCCCCTGAATAATTATCTACATCACCAGAACAAGTTGTCTCCTGCAGAACTATGTCACAAAAAAAGTCCAGCTTCTCATAGAACTCCCAGTACGTGGTTCTAGGATTCCACAAGGAGTTTTTGTTGTGTGGAGCCCTACAAAGCTAAAAGAGAAGTATTTGAGCCCAGCAGGCAGCTGCAAAGACACAACTATCTCACTAACATCCCTATGCCATTTTAAACTGGGACATCAAACAAAAGCAAAAGCATATAGTTTTTCTATACAGGTTGAGAACTTAGGGAATTAAAATCTATTAACATGCTTTGGTTCCATAATAAATTTTATTATACTGTTATCCAGTTATCTTTCTCAATGAATTTACTTCATTTTCATTTAAAATAACCTGATAACATAAATTAAATTTTACTGCATTTGCAAGTACAATAGTCATAATAAAATGACCAGAAAATATCATATTGATTAGACTCACAAAAAACATCATAGTCAACTCCAAGAAGGAGGATTTTAAAAAGAAAGACTTCCAATTCCCTCTTCCATTCATATTCTTTGCATTTCTTATTTGTAAGAACAAAAAGTTTTCCATCTTCCCCCCCCCAGGATATTTGCATCATATTTTTATCAATACAACCACAATTATGCCTTTGATGTCCCCCAATCTCTTCCTAAGGATAAGAAATACAAAGAGATTTACTCTGTGCCAACCCCTGAGCTAATTTCTTACTCTTGTTTATAGGTAGAAACATAAAGTTGGAAGAGATTTACTAACTTGCTCATGATTGCAGAGCTTGGACTTAAATTCAGGTTTTTCTAACTTCGGAACCTGAACTCTTACCAACTGCACCATCCTGAATCCCTCCCACACTGTTCTCAGGGAGGAAGTCGCATCCCAGGGCTCATGTTCTCTTGCAGCGTTCCAGAACTGACACCGCACTTTACTCCTTCCCATCATGAAAACTTTCCAGTGTCTCACTGATTCTAATTTTGTTTGGTTACTAAAGTTGATCTAGGCTAGATCTGGAGTTATATCTGTCATAAGGCCTTTCACGTACTCACTGACAAATATTTTGTGTGATAATGGCACATTTTGTGTGGCACAACTATTTACACCTCAAATAACAGGTCTGCATTCTAATAGGTGCCTTCACCATCTTCCCCTCAACAGCTTCTAATGGCCTGAATTGGAGTACTGCACAGACAGATTAGAGGAATTCCTTCAATGCCACAGAAACACTCAAATACAATAGCCCCCCCTTATCTGAGGTTTTACTTTCCATGTTTTTAGTGAATGTTGGTCCAAAATATTCAATGGGTCATGCTGGGTGGCGCCTGTGGCTCAACAGAGTAGGGCACCAGCCTCATATTCCGGAGGTGGTGGGTTCAAAATATTCAATGGAAAATTCCAGAAATAAATAAGTCATAAGTTTTAAATTCAGAGTAGCTTGATGAAATCTTTCCCCCACACACTCTGCCCCTGCTGAGATGTAAACTGTCCCTTTGTCTAGCGTCCCCTTGCTGTACACACTCCCCACACATTAGTTACTCAGCAGGCAACTTGGTTATCAGATCCACTGTGGTGGTATCGTAGCATTAATGGTCAAGGAATCCTTATTTTACTTACCACTGGTCCCAAAATGCAAGACTAACGATGCTGCCATATTGTTATAATTGTTCTTATTATATTGTTAGTTGTTATAATCTCTTACTATGCCCAATTTATAAATTAAACCTTATCATATATATCTATAAATATCACACATATCTATAAATATCATATATATATGTATCAGAGAAAACATATTACAGGCAGTCTCCAGGTTATGATGGAGATATGTTCTACATGTTTCTTCTTAAGCTGAATGTGTATGTAAGTTGGAACAGGTACATTTACCCATTACCTGTAAGAGCCTGCATTTACAAGTGCAATTCAAACATAAGTAGGATGTTTCTAACTCAGAGACTTACAGTACTAGCCTCTGTTCATAAGTGTGAGTCATTGTAAGTCAGACTCATCTGTCTGTAACTCGGGGATTGCCTGCATATAAAGGATTCAGTACTACCCATAGCTTTAGGCATCTACTGGGTGTCCTAAAACACATCTCTGTGTTCTTCACTCTTATGAGACAGAGCACATATATAATTCCAGGGTCCTGGGGATTATCCAAACCAATCTATCACTTTGAGTGCTCAATCACTGCTCCCCAGGGTCCCGAGAATGGCCCTAAACTCCTGGCTACTACCATTTTAGCTGGCACTTACCTGCAAGTGTCACCTGTGTGCCTAAACACTGTCCCACCCAGTCTATGACAGACATGGCCAACATCCATGCATGCACACCACTTGGAACCCAAAGAAATGTCCTGCCACTGCTATTCTGCCATTGCCCCTGTCATTCCAACTTCCCAGGGGCCAAAGATATATTCTGCCCAGCCACCTGGTCCACCACTGCCATTACCGCCATCCAAGCAAGCCACACAGGGCCCAAGAATTGGCCCACCAGTCATTACCACCACAGGTGCCTGTGTGCACCACCCTGGGGCACAAAGATAGACATGCTCTATCAGACCACTGCCACCACTAGAATCTGAAGACCGGACCCCCTGGCATCCAAGTCCCTAGCACAACTTCATCACAGCCCAACCCACAGAGAAAATCATAGATACCAATAAGCTGGCTGCAGCCAAAGAAATCATACAGAGACTACACTACTGCAGGCACCCAAAATCCAAGCCAAAATACCCTGTACCTAGTCAACACCATACATATATCTTCGGGAAAAAGTCCCCTCCTGAAAAAGTAAATTCAAAAATAGAAAGAAGTGACTGTTATACCAGCTGTGCAGATATCAATATAAGGACACCAAAAAAAACAAGCAAGGAAATAGGACCTCCAGAGGAACATATTAATGTTCTGGCAATAGATCGTAATCAAAAAGAAATTTTCAAAATCCTTGATAAAGAATTCAAAATATTGAGATACAAAAGAATACAAAGAAATCAGAAAAACAAGTCAGGATACATATGAGAATTTTATCAAAGAGATAGATTTTTAAAGAATCAAATAGAAATTCTGGAACTGACAAATTCATTGATGGAAATGCAAAATACATTTGAAAGCTTTAGCAATAGACTAGATAAGGCACAAGAAAGAATCTTAGAACCTAAGGACAAGTGTTTTGAACTACTCCAATCAGACAAAAATATACAGGGTGGCGCCTGTGGCTCAAAGGAGTAGGGCACCAGCCCCATATGCCAGAGGTGGTGGGTTCAAATACAGCCCTGGCCAAAAACTGCAAAAAAAAGAAAAGGATTTTGGCTCAGCGCCTGTGGCTCAGCAGGCTAAGGCGCCAGCCACGTGATGGGTTCGAATCCAGCCTGGGCCCGCCAAACAACAATGACGGCTGCAACCAAAAAAAAAACGGCCGGGCGTTGTGGCGGGCACCTGCAGTCCCAGCTACTTGGGAGGCGGAGGCAAGAGACTCGCTTGAGCCCAGGAGTTGGAGGTTGCTGTGAGCTGTGATGCCACAGCACTCTATCCAGGGTGACAGCTTGAGGCTCTGTCTCA
>CAUYRH010053598.1:0-13234 GCA_963574655.1 Perodicticus potto | reverse complement strand
AGATGTGAAGCCATCTGGTCTCAGATTTTTTTTTGGGGGGGGGGGTAGATTTTGTATTGTTGATGCTATTTCAGTGATTGACATAGGTCTATTCAAGATTTCTAATTCTTTCTGGTTGAGTCTAGGAAGGTGGCATGCTTCCAGGTATTGGTCCATTTCCTTCAGATTTTCATATTTCTGGGAATAGAGATTTTTGTAGTAATCATTAAGCATTTTTTGAATTTCTGAAGTGTCTGTTGTTCTTTCTCCTTTATTGTTTCTGATAGAAAATATTAGAAATTTTACTCTTCTATTTCTGTTAGGTTGGCCAAAGGTTTATCAATTTTATTAATCTTTTCAAAAACCAACTTTTTGTTTCATTGATCTTCTGAATGATTCTTTTGTTTTCAATTTCATTTAATTCTGCCCTAATTTTGGTTATTTCTTTTCTTCTGCTGGGTTTGGGGTTGGAATGTTCTTCCTTTTCCAATTGTTTGAGATGATTCATTAAGTTGTTGGCTTCCTCTTTCTGTTTTCTTGATGAAGGCTTCCAATGCTATAAATTTCCCTTTTAGAACTGCTTTTGCAGTATCCCACAGGTTTTGATAATTTGTGTCTTCATTAACATTTTGTTCCAAAAATTTGGTGATTTCCTTCTTAATCTCATCTTTGACCCAGCTATCATTCAGCCTAAGAGTATTTAGTTTCCATGACTTCGTTTGAGTATGAGGATTCCTATTGCTGTTGAGTTCAACTTTTATTCCATGATGGTCTGAGAAGATACAAGGAATAATTTCTACACTTTTAAATTTGCTGAGGTTAGACTTGTGTCCTAGGATATGATCTATTTTGGAGGATGACCTTTGGACTGATGAGAAGAATGTATATTCAGTTTTATTAGGGTGAAATGTTCTGAGGAGGTCTGTAAAGTCCATTTGTTCTAGGATCAGGTTTAAGTCTAATATTTCTTTGTTTAGTTTCTTCTTGGAGGATATATCCAAAACTGTCAAAAGGGTGTTAACATCTCCAACTGTTATAGTGCAGGAAGATATCAAGTTGTTCATATCCATTCGGGTCTGCCTTATAAATTGGGGAGCATTCTGGTAGGGTGCATAAATGTTAATTGTCAAAATCTCTTCATGTTGGGTGTTTCCCTTGACAAATATGTAGTGACCTTCCTTATCTTTCTTTACGTTTATTGATTTAAAGACAATTGTATCTGCTACTAAAATGGCAATCCCTGCTTTTTTCTGATTTCCACTTGTCCATATTATACAACTCTGGCTTCACCCTAAGTCTATTTTGATTCTTTAATTTCAGGTGAGATTCTTGTATATAGCAGATATCTGGTCTGAGTTTATGTATCCAGTCAGCCAGGCTGTGCCTCTTTAGAGGACAATTTAAGCCATTCACATTAATTGAGAGAATTGATAAGCCTGGTTGTGTTTTGGGTGTCATGATTTTTGGATGTCTAATGGACATTTTTAATCATTTCACTACTGTGGAAGTTGGGTTTTATTCAAAAATTTCTGGGTGAGCTTACTTTTGAGGTAGAGTATTGTGCTGATCATTGTGGAGGATGGGTCTGAGAATATCCTGGAGAGCTGATTTAGTTATGGCAAATTTCTTCAACATGTCTATGTCATTAAAGTATTTGATTTCTCCATCACAAATGAAACTCAGTTTAGCTGGATGGAGATCCTGGGCTGGAAGTTGTTTTGTTTTAGGAGACTGAAGGTCGATGACCATCTTCTTCTGCCTTGAAACATTTTGGCTGAGAGATCTGCAGTCATTCTGATACTTCTCCCTTTGCAGGTGATGCTTTTCTTATGTCTGGCTGCTTGCAGAATTTTCTCCTTCAACGTAACTTTGGCAAAGTTAATCACATTGTGTCTGGAGATGCTTTATTTGGATTGAGTTTTTCTGGGGTTCTGAAGCTGTCTGCTATCTGAGGTAGTGTATCTCTTGCAATGCTTGGGAAATTCTCCTCCAAAATCTCTTGGACTAGAGCATCTGTACCTGTAGACCATCCTCTTCTCCTTTAGGAATTCCTATAAGATGAATGTTTGATCTTTCAGAGTGATGCTGCAACTCTCTCAGGGAATGATAAGTTTTTGCTCACCATTTGTCTGCCTGTTTGAGTGTTTGAAAACATTCAAAAACTTTGTCTTCAGTTTCAGAGATCCTTTCTTCTGCCTGGTCAACTCTATTACTGAGGGATTCTACTGTGTTTTGGAGCTCCTCAACTAACTTTTTCATTTTCTTGAGCTCTGCTATCTCTTTTCTCATTATGTCCATATCTTTGGTGACTTGGGCTTTGAATTCATTAATTTCTTGAGGCAACCTTAGAACTTTACTCTTTGGAATTCAATTTCTATCTTTTCTTCCATTCTATGTATCTTATTTGCAACCTATATTCTGAATTCAACTTCTGGCATTGCTGCCATTTGTCTATGCATGGCATCTTCAGTTGTATCTCTTTTGGCATTTCTTGTGGGGGTTGATATAATCTGATTATTCATGTTGCCAGAGTCCTTCTATTGGTCCACATTATGTTTATTTTCTACTGTTTGGTTATTAGAACTGGTAGGGTGAGACTGAATTGGGGTTTCCAGGTAGTAGAGATAGCCCCTTACCAAAGTGCTAGGCTCTCCTACAATCTTACAAAGGCCCTTTTCAGAGTTTTGGCTGGAGACTCTGAGGACCTCCTTGGTGAGATAGTGCAAGCTAGCTCTGTTTGATATCAGCCAACCTCTAACCTATCCTAAGAAGCCACAGTATTAGGCTGAAATTTCAACTGTGAAGAGATACAAACAGCTGCAGTGCCCAGGGCCCACCCTTCAGTTCTTTTCTGCTACAGAACTTCGAAGGTCAACCTCAGAATGTGCCCAGTGGACAGCCCTGGACACTGGTTCCAATTAAATTGTTTTAGGCAGTTGGGGTCAGGGGACCATGCCCCCACCTGCCAGTCTCAGTCCACTGCCTGGCAAGCCTCTGTTCACAGGCTCTGTTAGAGTCAGGGCACCACACCTCTCCTGCAGGTCTCAGTCCTCCCCTGGTAAGTCTCTACTCACCAGCCCTGCTGGAGACAGGGTACCATGCTCTAGCCCTCAGATCTTGGTTCACAACTAGCAAGCCACTGCTTGTGGGTTCTATTGGAATCAAGGGACCATACCCTTGCTCTCAGGTCTTAGTCCACACCTATCAAGCCCCTGCTTGCAGGCTCAGCAGGAGCTGGGACCAGCCCTGTCTGCTGTTCTCAGTCCACACGGGGCAACCACTCTCCCACTGTGGGTGCCGTCAGAGCTGTGGTTTCTGCACCCTATCCTGCCTGACACAGCCCAAACTGAGCATCAGCACCACCACTGACCAGGCATAGTCATAACCAGGGGACTGCTCCTCCTTCTGCTGAGTGTCCCTTTCTTCCTACACCCTCTTTCTTCCCCATTAGTCACAGATTCCATCCTGATGGTCGGTAGTCTACACTATTCTCAGTTCTCTCAGAACAACACCAAACATTCTGTGCTCTGCAGGGGGCAGAACTTCAGATTGCCATGTAAGCAGGAAGGGTGGACTGGGAGTTTGGACTTGTGGGGGAAAATATCTGTTCAATTTTATGCCTGGTGGAGTGGTGTCTAGTTCATAAGTGGGACCTCCCTGGAGAAGGAGACCTGGAGTTTAGCAGCTCTCTCCAGTGAGGTAAAATGAGAGGTCTTTTGTTCCCTGTTCATTTGCAGATAGCCTGTGGCAGGTGGCCTCCTGCTTGGGGGAGGGGTCTCCCATCCTCCAGTCAATAGGCTTTGTACCTGAAATTTGTTTTCTTGAGTGCCCTTCCTTGGAGTTACAGCTTGCTGAACTTCTTTCTTGGCTCAGCTCCTCACCTTTGGCTTCTTAGAGTCCAATTCTGTCCAGTTTTTCTTCCTCTGCTCAGGAGCCTCTGCAGAGGGTTGCTACCAGTTGGCCATTTTCTGAGATCAATTCTTTTTTAAATTTTTGACCATGGAATGTCACAGTATCGTTTCTTCTTCTTCTCTTTTCTTTTTCTAAAAATACCCATTTATATTATAGAGCACACTTCAGGAAATGCTGAGTTACCTGATCTTTTACTGCTGAATACCAAGGTTTTCTAACTCTTCGCTGTCATAAATAACACTGCAGTGAACGTCCCTGTACCTCCAGCCTTGCACACATGTTGGATTATCTCCTTAGGATGATTTTGTAAGAATAGAATTGTTGAGTTAAGGGTTCTGTTTCTTTTTATGTGCATAAAGAACCCTGTGTCAGTTTTACACATCTAGGACAATTATAGACTCGTAAAATATCAGGGTTGGAAGGGATCTGAGAGAGCATCAACTGGTATCCCTGTGTCACCATGTGCAGACCAGGGCTCAGAGCCAGTTCAGGCTCAGTGCCCTTCTCACAGCTCCACATGGGTTCTTGTGACAGCTTTCCGGCAGAAGAAAGACATACTGGAGGGAAATCGGGGAGGCATCACTAGTATTAGCATTTGCACATTCTGGCTGAGACTACTCTTTCCTTATCCTTCCTCCTGGGCTTTTCTGTTTTAAGCCATATGTGAGCTGCGGGGTATTTACCAACAATAAAATGTCAGAGAAAATAAGATCCTATTTAGTACCTATTCTTCTTGTTAAAGCATAGTCAAGAAACTAAGAAGTTCAGGAAGGACACAGGTCTGAGCACATACGTATGAGCGTGTGCATGTGCACACATATATGCACACTCATGTAGTAATTGCTTTGGGAAGCTTGGGAGAAGATGCACACATGACACCGTGTGATACTGATTTCCCTGCAGTGCAGTGACAACTGTGAGGCTTCTATTGCCTTATGAAAGGACTAGGCTGGGAGTTGTATGAATTATTTCCTCATCTCATCCACTGTTTCCAGTAGAATTTGGTTTCCACGTGATCAGAACATGTTTTCAAAATATTATAGGTAGGAGCTAGCAAGTGGTTCAGGTTGGTGACCTGAGCAGGGGAGAGGACGAGAGAGCAACTAAACCCAAGTCAGACCCAGAAGCTGGGGCACTGGCCACCCTGGCCTCCAGACAGGGACAAAGGTCCATTCCCTGGTGTCTCCCTGGTGCCTTGTGCAGTTGGGTATTTGATTTGAATAAAATCCAGGTTTCCTTGAAATGAGGAAAGAACTGATACTTCTGAGAAGCCTCTAATTTAAATTTTGGGAAAAAATAGTATCTTTTCTCTGTGGTACAGACATATTTCCCCATATCAGAGCAAAGGTCCCCCAAATTTTGTTCTTATTTCTGGCTTAGAAGACCTTTTGATGTTTCATAGAAAACCTTCCCACACTCTACCACATCTGTTTTCTTTTCTTTTGAGACAGACCCTAATTTTGTGGCCCTGGGTAGAGTGTCACGGCATCACAGCTCACAGCAACCTCAAACTCTTGGGCTTAGGAGATTCTCTTGCCTCAGCCTCCTGAGTAGCTGGGACTGTAGGGGCCTGCCACAACACCTGGTTATATTATTTTAAAGATGGGGTCTCACCCTTGCTCAGGCTGATCTCAAACTCATGAGCTCAGGCAATCTATCCACCCACCCACCTTGGCCTCCCAAGTGTTAAGATTACCCACCTGAGCCACCATGCCTGGCCCACACCCATGTTTCTCCACCCACATCAGGGATCTTCTGCCTCATGATTGAGGTAAGATTAATGAAATAGGAAATGATTTGGCAAAGAAATCCTTGTTTTTTTTTGATTAGCAGACCTGGGCAGTTTGAACCTGCCAGTCCCAGTGCACAGGACCGGTGCTCTAACCATTGAACTGTGGGTGCCCAGCCAGAGAAATCCTTGTCAATGGCTGGCCAGAGCAGAGCTGCCCAATGCCTCCTGGCCAGTCTCATGCCATCCATGGACAATGTAGTTCAGGAAACTCCTTTGAAACTTCAGTTTGGAGGTCATGCCAGGAAAGGCACCAGTGGTATACTATGTTCAGGATATGAGAGTTCTCTATCCTTAGTTTGAGAGTCAAACTAGGCCCTAAGGTCAGCTCTTGGGGAAGGGATGGTGTAAGCATCTTCTTTCCAAGTTCCCTATCATAGCACTGGGCACACTGAGATTCAACAAATATTTGGTGAACATATGAACAAATGACTTGGAGCCTAGCTTGCATGCAAGCATGTCAGCTCAGTAGGTCTTCTGGCATGCACATACCCACCTTTGTGTTTATGTTAACTTTCTGCCATGTGGAACATTGGAGGATTCCATGGGGAGGCAGAACAGGAAGCAGGATGCCCTTTCCACCCTTAGATAAATCCTTTTTCTTCTTCATTCACACCCTTTCCCATTCCCCATTACCTGTAGTGAGGCTCTGGAGCTCACCCAAATGATAGCCAACCTTCGACTTCATTTCAGGTAGAGGTATATTTCAGGCTGAGTTATAACTAGGCCCATTGGGAAATAGAGACAGATAGTAAGATGATAAAGAGATCAAGTCCAGGTGACAGGGTTAAGTGTGGCCCTTGTTCTCAGATACTCAAGGCTGCAAGGTATGGATGGGTAGTTTGGGTATTACATATGTGCCCAGAGATCAAGTCTAGGTGACAGGGTTAATTGTGGCCCTTGTTCTCAGATACTCAAGGCTGCAAGGTATGGATGGGTAGTTTGGATATTACATATGTGCCCACAGAGAGGGTGAGCTGGGGTTCAAGTTTAGCCTGCACTATTCTTCACCCCATGCGCTCTGCCGAGGGCTGCGTCCACATGGAGGAAGAAGCATCTTTTTGTCCTAGCACAAAGGCAGCAACCACATACTATGCTATGCACCTGCCTATAGGGGCTGATGTGCTTTTTCTAATTTGCACAAAGTGCTCATCGAGGGCAATGTGGCCTGAACACTCAATTCCATATTGCTCGTCTATGTTTCTCTATTTCTCTTTTTAGAGTGTACTGGATGTGTGAGCAGTGTGTGTGTGTATACTCTCAATATGGCTTTGAGGGTCAAATCCAGTGGATGATATTAAAACTAGTGCAACTGGGCTCGGCGTCTGTGGCTCAATGGGCTAAGGTGCCAGCCATGTACACCTGAGCTGGCGGGTTCGAATCCAGCCCAGGCCGGCCAAACAACAATGATGGCTGCAACCAAAAAATGGCCGGGCGTGGTGGCGGGCACCTGTAGTCCCAACTACTTGGGAGGCGGAGGCAGGAGACTCACTTGAGCCCAGGAATTGGAGGCTGCTGTGAGCTGTGATGCCACGGCACTCTATCCAGGGTGACAGCTTGAGGCTCTGTCTAAAAAAAAAAAAACTAGTGCAACTGGATCTACACCAAAATATCCTCTCCTTCCCTTCTAATATTTGAGAAGAGCAACAGGCTTTTGGCCATGGATTTCTCCCCTGTGTCTTCTGACCTACTGTGATAGACAGACGCATATTTACTGCTTGTCCAATACAGCCTTCCCATTCCAACCCTTTCTTCTCAACTTTGTATGGGAGGGAGGGAGACATATTAATGTGCCCTGAGGCTTCTTCCCCATGTTTAGGTGTGGGTGGCAGGGTAGAGGGGGTGAGAGATACTCCAGGTGAATTCATCTCTGCCTTAAATTGGCCACATTCCTTTCCATGACTTCTGGCCTTCCTCTCTCAGCTTCTAGGAAGTCTTTATATTCCTCCTTCTAAACTGACTACCAAAGCTCTGGTGGTTCTAAGTACAAGGCTCAGCCCACAAATCAAAAGCCAAGGAGACCTCCCACTGGTAGTTCTGGTAAGCATCCTTAATCCTCAGCACTCCCATCTCTAAAATAGAAGAGCCCATTGAGAGTACCCTTGGGTAGAAAACAGGACTGGGAGAATGTGTCTCTAGCTTACGGAGTTCCTGGGCTTCCAGGCACTGTTCCAGCAGAGCCATTTGAAGTCATGGCTCTGTTCTTTTCTTATTTTGTAAAGCTCATCATCAAAGACTTAGCACGTGTTCCTTTTAGACATCACAACCCACCCTTGTGTTCCCACCCAGATCCCCCTTTCCTCCTTAACTCCTCCTTAATATATAGACTTTCATGTAGAGAGCTATAAACAAACTGACATTTCTGAATGATGTTCAATTCTTTAAATTGAACTTGAGGCTTGCAGCGGTATCACATGAGCAGAGAATAATTCTCCCCTTGCGATGTGGGAGGAGTTTCAGAAGAGATGTAGCTTGTAATGTGGAATCAGATTTGATCTTCATTTTCCTTCCTCACTCTTCCATATAATTCAAAAGTAATGGCAATTTTTTCTTGAGTTTGAGCAGAAATCTCTTAGATTTGATCTCTTGCCTTAATCGTCATTAGTTATGTGTGAAATCAAAGGATGCATTACAAAAAAAAAAAACCCAGAAAAACAGATTGGTGAGACTGAGTGTGTGGTGCTTGACCTAACACCTAGATAGACATTTGTGTGCATATGTGCTTGTGTGTGTACATGTGTGTATAACATATTCAGGAAAGTTTTCTTTCCTCCCAATGGTCAGTGACTAGGAAAATACAAATCAAGAGCTCCATGTATTTAAAGGAAATTTAGAACAAAGATGTCAAAGAAGACTAATTTGGGAAACAGACATAAGTATGAAATGTCTATAGGCTTTGTAAATTAAGGAAAGGTAAAGTGATGTTCGATAAGAATAACAAATGTATTTTGGGGATTTTATTTGAGACAGTATTTCACTCCATCGCCCAGGCTAGAGTACCATGGCCTCAACTTAGCTCACAGCAACTTCAAACTCTTGGGCTCAAGCAATCCTCCTGCCTCACCCTCCCCAGTAGTTGGGAGTACAGGCACCTGCCATGACGCCCAGCTACTTTTTCTATTTTTAGTAGAGATTGTGTCTCACTCTTGCTCAGGCTGGTCTCCTACTCCTGAGCTCAGGCAATCCTCCTCCTTCGGCCTCCCAGAGTGCTAGGATTATAGGCTTGAGCCACTGTGCCAGGCCAACTTAGTAATATATTATACCCATACAGAAAAGGAGGGAAAAGGCTGGTTGGAGGAGTCAGAAACCAGGAGGAATGTTATGGAAGGGTGGGGGTGGTGAAGGGGAGGAGGGGAAGTATGAAAGAGAGAATGAGACAGGAAACAAAGAGAACAGAGGACACAGACATCCATTCACTGATTCCGTAAACACTTTCTGAGCAGTCCACCTGAGCTCTACATTGTGCTCAGGCCTTTTTCATGTGTCATCTCTACGCCTCTCCCTCCAAAGTCACCATGGATGGATAAAGGAACTTGACCACAAGAGGGAGCGCAGTGGGATCTGAGGTCTGCAGAAGCTGCAAAGAGAACACTGGGATGTGTCAGAAGATGACAGAAGATGCTGTGTGAAGGAAGCTTTGTTGACACCGTAACTTGTCTAGCAGAAGGTGTCCTTGGGCCATTTATGGGGATGTGGCACTTTGGGCTGGCACCTTTGTTAGGGTCACCTCCCACAGTTTGTGCTTCTGGACAGACACTGTCTCCACTGCTGGGATGAGATTTCAAGTGATTGCTGAGCAGCTGGAGATTTAGAGAAAGCTGGACAGAAGATTGTCAAACAGTTTTTATGATAATCCTTGGAGTGTTTGCTGCACACACGTATACATAGCACCCTGCTTTACAGGTGCAAATTTGATAAGTTCAGGTTGGAGCCCAGGAATTTGAATTTTTTACAGGCACCTCCAGGTGATTCTGATGCAGGAAATCCTGGGCTAAAAGTTGAAGGAAGCTCAACCCTTGAGTGTTTCAAACCCAAGCTTCTAGTTGGTTTTAGATTACATGCTCCACAGAACCATTAGACAGTGATTTTCAACCAGTGTGCCAGGGCACACCAGTGTGGTACGAGAGGACCTTACATGTGCCACAAAAATTTTTAAAGATCATTAATTAGATTATTTTCTTAAAAAGTTCAAAGCACAGTATGTTCTTTTTTTTTAAACTTTTTTTATTAACACAATTAAAGTATGCCACAGAAATTTAACTATAGGTTCAAGTGTACAGTGAGATTAAAAAAAAAAAAAAAAAAAGGTTGAAAAAAACGCTACATTAGACCCTAGGGAAAGTCACAAGAGGGTTTGGGTGTTGTTATGAGATTATAAATATTGTTGATAATTTATTTTATTATTTTATTATTTTATTTTTTTGAGACAGAGTCTTAATATGTTGCCCTGGGTAGAGTGCAATGGTGTCACAGCTCACAGCAACTTCAAACTCTTGGGCTTAAGTGATTCTCTTGCCTCAACCTCCCAAGT
This sequence comes from Perodicticus potto, assembly GCA_963574655.1. NCBI lineage: Eukaryota > Metazoa > Chordata > Mammalia > Primates > Lorisidae > Perodicticus > Perodicticus potto. Next base: position 3,023 of record CAUYRH010053598.1, on the reverse strand, counting down.
AAGCTGTGACTACAGGTGACTGCCACAATGCTGGCTATTTTGTTATTGTTGTTGCTGCAGTTATCATTGTTGCTTTAGCTGGCCCAGGTTGGGTTTGAACCCACCAGACTCTGTGTATGTGGCTGGCCTGTAACCACTGTGCTATGGGTGCCTAGCATGATAATTTATTTCGACACTATTTTCCCATTAGGCCTTTGTGTGGTGGACTCTTTTACCGTCCCTCCCACACACCTTCATCTGCATTCTCAGTGGATAGTCCTTGGACATCCTCAGAGCTCCTGCCCTAAGATTCTCTCTCCACCTGAGGGTTTCCTCTGGCTTTGGGGTGTTCTCAGCTTGCGCTAGAGCTTACAGGAGAGCCAGGGAGCTAACCCTAGGAGTTGGTGCAGAAGTCCCTCAGCTTCCTGGCCTCCAGAAGGGACAATTTCAAGGCACATTTTACTCAGTCTGTAAAAATCACCAGCTGCGAAGGGGCACAGGGAAGGCGGAGGTGGTGGTGGTGGCCATTTTGAACAGACATTATGCCACGGACAATGTTACCAGGCAGAATCAATTCTGTGAGACCCGAGTCATCAAGCTAGAAAACGAATCAGGCTATGAGAGGACACCCCTGGAAATGGAGCAGCAGCAACAGGCCTACCATCCAGAAGTGAAGACAGATAGAGCCAGAAGCACCCACCAGCTTCTTCCCACCTGAAGCTTCTCAGCTCAGACAGACAGACAGCAATTCCAGAGTCGCAGGAGGCCCTACTAGGAAAACCTGGCAAGGGGGTACTCTGAGCACTGAGAGGATGGGAGGGGCAGCTCTCTTTAGCGTCCTGCTGAAAAGGATGAAGATGATTTTTTTTCTTAATTGTTGGGTATTGATTGAGGATACAAGAAACCAGGTTACACTGATTGCATTTGTTAGGTAAAGTCCCTCTTACGATCATGTTTTGCCCCCAAAAGGTGTGGCACACACCAAGACCCCACCCCCCTCACTCTTTCCCTCTCTCTGCTCTTCCTTTCCCCACCCCTCCCTCATTCTTTCTCTCTCTACTCTCCCCTTCCTCCACCCCCACCATGTCATTAATTGTCATTAATTGTCCTCATATCAAAATTGAGTACATGGGATTCATGCTTCTCCATTCTTGTGATGATTTACTAAGAATAATGTGTTCCACTTCCATCCAGGTTAATACAAAGGCTGTAAAGTCTCCATTTTTTTTTAACGGCTGAATAGTATTCCATAGTGTACGTATACCACAGCTCATTAATCCATTCCTGGCTTGGTGGGCATTTAGGCTGTTTCCACATTTTGGTGATTGTAAATTGAACTGCATTAAACAGTCTAGTGCAAGTGTCCTTATGATAAAAGGATTTTTTTCCTTCTGGGTAGATGCCCAGGATTGGGATTACAGGATCAAATGGGAGGTCTAGCTTGAGTTCTTTGAAAGTTCTCCATACTTCCTTCCAAAAAGGTTATATCAGTTTGCAGTCCCACCAGCAGTGTAAAAGTGTTCCCTTCTCTCCACATCCACGCCAGCATCTGCAATTTTGAGATTTTGTGATGTGGGCCATTCTCACTGGGGTTAGATGGTATCTTAGGGTGGTTTTGATTTGCATTTCTCTAATCATTAGGGATGATGAGCATTTTTTCATATGTTTGTTAGCCATTCGTCTGTCTTCTTTAGAGAATGTTCTATTCATGTCTCTTGCCCATTGATATATGGAGTTGTTGGATTTTTTCATGTGGATTAATTTGAGTTCTCTATAGATTCTAGTTATGAAGCTTTTGTCTGATTCAAAATATGCAAATATCCTTTCTCATTGTGTAGGTTGTCTATTTGTTTTGGTTGTTTTCTCCTTAGCTGTACAGAAGCTTTTGAGTTTAATTAAGTCCCATTTGTTTATTTTTGTTGTTGTTGCAATTGCCATGGCAGTCTTCTTCATGAAGTCTTTCCCCGGGCTGATAGCTTCCAGTGTTTTTCCTATGTTTTCAGACCAATTTCACTCATGAATATAGATGCAAAAATTCTCAACAAAATCCTAGCCAATAGATTACAGCTTATCATTAAAAAAGTCATACATCATGATCAAGTAGGTTTCATCCCAGGGATGTAAGGCTGGTTTAACATATGCAAGTCCATAAACGTTATCCACCATATTAACAGAAGCAAAAACAAAGATCATATGATCCTCTCAATAGATGCAGAAAAGCATTCAATAAAATCCAGCATCCTTTTCTAATTAGAACACTGAAGAGTATAGGCATATGTGGCACATTTCTGACACTGATCGAAGCTATCTATGACAAACCCACAGCTAATATTTTACTGAATGGAGTAAAACTGAAAGTTTTTCCTCTTAGAACTGGAATTAGACAAGGTTGTCCTCTGTCACCATTACTATTCAACGTAGTGCTGGAAGTGCTAGCCAATACAATTAGTCAAGACAAGGAAAAAAGGGCATCCAAATGGGAGCAGAGGAGGTCAAACGCTCCCTCTTTGATGACGACATGATCTTATACTCAGAGAACCCCAAAGACTGAACCACAAGACTCCTGGAAGACATCAAAAAATACAGTAATGTCTCAGGATATAAAAATCAAAGTCCACAAGTCAGTAGCCTTTGTATACGGCAACAACAGTCAAGATGAGAGGCTAATTAAGGACACAACTCCCTTCACCATAGCTTCAAAGAAAATGAAATACCTAGGAATATACCTAACAAAGAAGGTGAAGGACCTGTATAAAGAAAATTATGAAATCCTAAGAAAGGAAACAGCAGAGGATATTAACAAATGGAAGAACATACCATGCTCATGGTTGGGAAGAATCAACATTGTTAAAATGTGTATCCTTCCCAAAGCAATCTACCTATTTAATGCCATCCCTATTAAGTACCAACATCGTACTTTCAAGATTTGGAAAAAATGATTCTGCGTTTTATATGGAACCAGAAAAAACCCCACGTAGCTAAGGCAGTTCTTAGTAATAAAAACAAAGCTGGGGGCATCACCATACCAGATTTTAGGCTGTACT
>CAUYRH010053597.1:0-18896 GCA_963574655.1 Perodicticus potto | reverse complement strand
CCCCTCAAGCACACACTTAGTTAACCCAAAATGGATTTATGACTTTGTTTTTCTACAGAGCAGAAATCTTTAGGCCCCAAGACATTATGTATAGACAAACATATGTCATCCTCTGATCCGTATCACCAGGGGTGGGGTTGTTGGCCCCTAAGCACCTGGGCTTAACGGAAGCATACTTTACTGTTTTTATGGACTTTTACCTCTGAACAACCTCTGTGTGTATGCTTCAGGGGGAGCCCAGCTTTCTTGCTTCTGTATTAGCAAAAAGCCATTTTCACCCATTAAAGGCTTGCCTTTGTGTGGCTTATGTAGGGTGGTCTTCTAACCCTACAGTCATCTCCTTGTTAAGAAGGTGCCCAAAGCTTAAGGTGCTCTTTATTCTTCATTTCTGAAATCCTACTCAGGTGGATGTAGGACAGAAACAAAGACAAAAAGAGAAACGCAAAAGCCAACCTCAACAGCTGATGAATGCCGTGAGAATCTGCCAAGATTATCACTTGATTACCTAGGGTAGCACCTGCTCTCTCTCTGCGGCTTAAAATCACACATATTGAGTATATAGTGTGCTGGGGTTTGTACTATGTTCTGTCACAAAGATTATGTCGTTGAATGATATTTTGAGGCATTACTATTACCTCTTTAAAAACAAGAAAACTAAAGTCCAAAGAGATTGTATAACAAGCCCTAAAATCTCAGAGCCAGAGTTGGAATGCAATTTATTTATTTTTTTGAGACATAGTCTCACTTTGTCACACTCTGTAGTGTGCCATGGTGTCATAGCTCACAGCAACCTCAAACTCTTGGGCTCAAGGGATTAACTTGCCTCAGCCTCCTGAGTAGCTGGGACTACAGGTGCCCACCACAATGCCCAGCTACTTTTTTAGAGATGAGGTCTCACTTTGGCTCAGGCTGGTCTCGAACCTGTGAGGTCAGCCAGTTCACCCACCTTGGCCTCCCAGAGTACTAGGATTATAGACATGAGCCACTGTGCCTGGCCTTTTTTTGAGACAAAGTCTCAGTCTGTCATCCTGGGTAGAGTGCCGTGGAGTCATAGCTCACAGCAACCTCAAACTCTTGGGCTTGAGTGATCCTCTTGCCTCAATCTCCAGAGTAGCGGGGACTATAGGCCAGCGCCACTACACCTAGCTTGTTTTTATGTTTTTAGTACAGACAGGCTCTCTCCCTTGCTCAGAGAGTTCTTGAACTCCTGAGCTCAAGCAATCCACCTGTCTCTGTCTCCCAGTGCTAGGATTATGGGTGTGAGCCATGCCCAGCCTTGAACACACATTTTTTACTTCAAATCAGTGCTCTTCTCACATCACAATATGTATATAAGTGACTTTTGTTTTGGGAATGACTTAATAGCTATACCTACACTTTCTCGTTCCATTCATCTCCCTTTTCTGGCTCCATAAAAGAATTGCTAGTTCTTCAAAAGAAAAAAGATCCCTACATACACTCTCTACATTTTATTTGCTAGCCCCAAGTATTATGACTTCTGCCTTCATCTTTCCACTGAAACCCTCTGCATAGGGTGGTTTCCAAAACAAATGTGCATGTTTAATTCATATGCTTACTGGACCTTGCCATGGTATTTGCACCTTTGACCAACCCTTGTACCTGCTCCTGTTGTCTTGGGCTGGTCTCTTCTGGTCCTGTTCTTTCTCTGACTGTTCCTCAGTCTCTTTGGGGGTTCCTCTATCACTCTGAATGATCAACAATGGCAATTTCCATGCACTACCAGGAGAAGGCCCATCATCAGTCACAAGTCCACAAGAGATGGACATCAGTGCATTTCCCATACTCTGGATGATTCAAAGTAAATATTACCACCCAAAGGGCAAGTTGGGACCTAGTCTGTCTTCTTCATTTCTGAATCCTTACTTCTTGGTCCCAGATTGGTGTAGGAGGAAGTATTTGCTGAAATTGCAACAATGATGGGTAGGTGATCTCCTAGTGGAGAGTCCATTCCATGCAGAGGGTGCAAAAGGTGCCCAGAAGTGCTTGGGCCTTCCCAGGCAACCGTGAGGAGCATGATGTCACTGCACACAGGGTGCGAGGCTGGAGGAACAAGGAACTGTCAAAGGTGAGGCTCAAAAGTGTCCAATAAAATTGTGAAAAACTTTGAAAGGGCAAAAAAAAAAAAAAAAAAAAAAGGAAAAAAAAAAGAAAGAAAAAGAAAAAAAGATTACTTACTGGGTGTCTTTGGGCATTGTCTAGTACACTCTTCCAGGCTAGAGATTTCTCAGTGGTCTCCAACTTTTACTGGCTTTGAGCTCTTTTCCTGCTCTGTAAGTTGTAGACAATTGAGAGTAATGCAGAGACCTTTGTCTATAGAAAGGAAGTGGATTTTGTCAGGTGGAGGCACTGGATTCCCTGCCTGCTTTAGCTGAGTGGGAGTGTCCAGTTTGGGTCTATTAACATTCGGCATCCTCCTGGCCTGAGTGAGTGCCTGTCCTGTGCTCTGCTTTGGACTTGGCTTCAACACTTCATCAGTTCCTCATTCATTAATGAATATTCATTTTATATTTGTATGAGAGTCATGATTTCACCTTTTATAGAAAATTATCCTTTAACAGAAAGTAGATAGCAATCAGTTCTGAAGGGCCTTAAATGTCATTTTAGGGAATTTAGTGTCAGGGGGTTTTAAAGCTGAAACCAAATGGGTTAGATTTGTGATTTTAGACACTTTGGAGCATATGTGGTTCAAGTAGAGAGACCAGTTATTGGGTTTTTTTTTGTTGTTGTTTGTTTAGCGGGCCCTGGCTAGATTTGAACCTCCCACCAATGGTGCACATAGGGCTGTTGTTGTAACCATTAGGTTATGGGCCACCAGCCAAGAGACCAGTTTTTGGGTCACTGCTGGGGTCTGGTTAGAAGATGAGAGATGTTATGAGACACAGCTTGAAGTTATGTTAGCTTATGTGCTGACTTTAGGAAAGAGGTAGGCGACAGAAGCATTTCTGAAGGTGAATTCCTATCAGGCATACCCACCACCTTCCAGGCTCTCCTAGTTAAATCTTTCTGGTCGGATGTTTGGGGTTTATATTCTAACTGGCTCTTGCTAATATTCCCCACCCCTAACTCCCAGAAGCACCAAATAACAGATCTTAACACATGTTCTAAAATCCTCTTTAACTTAATTCTATATTTACTGTCATGGTATTATTTCTCAGAGGGTCTTTAGGACACAGGGTCTCACAATTGTCCTCCTAGCAGAATGTGATGCTCCCCAGACAGGTAAACAAAAAACCCCTGGTGCTTTGAAGTTAGGGCAGCCGGTTACAATGAACCCAATGAGCCACTGTGTAGTCTTTCCCCAAATTGAGTGTGTGACATTTTGGGCTAATGGGACATTAACAGGCACAGTACAAGCAGAGGCTGGATACCCAGTTGTACCTTGGAACTTGTCCCTCTGAAACAATCCCTTTTGGAACTCAACTACAGTGCTGTACTGAAGTCTACCCTGTGCTGTTGGAGAGAGACCATACCTGGGGGAGAGTTGGAGCTGGAGACATCACATGGAAAGAAATGGCTCATGAAGGAGAGTGGGGATTCCCGGCTGAGCTCTTTGCTTCATGAAAGCTGTGTAAGGGACCTCAGCACACTCTACATGGAGTGGAACTTGGTAGTTTGAGAAATGCTAAATCATTGTAGTTTTAAGCCTATGTGTTTTTGGGTGTGTGTGTGTATTTCTATATACTGAAATGTGTGGTGAGCACAGCTGCCCAGAAGGCAACCAGGAAGGACACATCTAAGCCAAGTTCACTGAGAAATTCTCAATCAATGGCCCCCGAGATTCTGTTCGACCACAATTCCTATCTCCAGTAAGTGACAAATGCACCCACTTTGTAGGTTGTTGCAGCCTCAGCTCTCAGCAGACTAAACAAACGTGCCTTTGTTTTTTTTTTTTTTTTTGAAGAGATAGAGTCTGTATTGCCCTCGGTAGAGTGCCGTGGCGTCACACAGCTCACAGCAACCTCCAACCCCTGGGCTTAGGTGATTCTCTTGCCTCAGCCTCCCAAGTAGCTGGGACTACAGGCGCCCACCACAACGCCTGGCTATTTTTCTGTTTTGCAGTTCGGCCGAGGCCAGGTTCTAACCCACCACCTTTGGTATATGGGGCCGGCGCCCCACTCGATGAGCCACAGGTGCCGCCCGGTAAATGTGCCTTTGAGTGCTTCATTCACTTTATCCCCTGCGTGTCCTGCCTGGATCTGACTTAGGGGAAGACAGCATGGCAAGTCCTTAGGCACAGCACATTCCAGAGGGACCCCAATAATTGGCTGTCTATGGCAGACAGACGCCTAGAGAAGTGGTTTCATCATTGCAAGCACTCTAGGGGTTTGGGGAGTTGGGTCTGTTTGGCCAATTAATCTTGATATTTAATTCACACAGGCATGCGTCCCCCCCTCTATTGAACATGAAATTAGAGCTAATGAAAATAAGATAGGACAACCTAAAATAACTTTGTCTTTATTCTTGCTTTGGGTAGTGGTTTTTTAACCTCACAGAGACAGAACTTTTTTTTTTTTGGAGACAGAGTCTCACTATGTCACCCTTGGTAGAGTGCTGTGGCATCACAGCTCACAGCAACCTCAAACTCATGGGTTTAAGTTGTTCTCTTGCCTCAGCCTCCCAAGTAGCTGGGACTATAGGCACCCTCAACAACACCTGGCTATTTTTGTTGTTGTTGTTCTTGTTATTGTAGTTGTCATTGTTGTTTGGCAGGATCAGGCTGGGTTTGAACCCACCAGCCTTGGTGCATGTGGCCAGTGCCCTAGCTGCTGAGCTATAGGCACCAAGCCAGAGAGACAGGACTTTTAATTGTAAAAGTTAACTACCTTCCAGTGACCTAAAAAACAAATGTATATCTAAAGATATAACAATTAACACTCCCCTTACATATCCCCAGAAATTACTACTTTAATCTTCACCCTTTATCTCTTGCACTCCTAGTCATCCTATTTGTCAATATCTATAATGTTGAATGATAATTTTAGTTGCTTTGCTTGAGGAATCATGTTTGATCACAGATTCATGAACTGCTGTTGGGCCTTTCTTTGTTTGGTTGAGTGGATAAAGTGAACAGAAGGCAAGAGCGGATAACTCGGGCAATTTTAGCTGAGGGTGTGTGAAGGAAGGGCAAAGAGGGGAGGTGGTGAGTTTCCAAAGAGATAGCTGTGGGGTTATTCAAGGCAGAATTGTTGGAGAGGCGCGAGCAACTTAGCAGAGGCTCTACGTTACTTTGATTCCATTTCTATGGGATTGTCTGGAAAATATCCAAGAGTAGTAAATTTGTTCTGGAATTGGTCTGTTTTGAGATGTGTTAAAGGCTCAGTCCTTGGTGTGGGGGGATAGCAGAGACTTCCTAGGGAGATCCACACCATGGGGGCTCCATGGGAAATGTTTGTGGTGAGCAGCTCAGAAGTATAATGAGTAGAAACTGGGCCGAGTACCTCCCCCCTCACTAAGAAGAGTGCTCTTCCTTTCTTTTATAAGTAGGCCAAATGGATTTGCTTGCTCAAACCCCAAGTTTGTGGGGAGGGAGAAGGAGTAAATAGGTAGGCTGGAGTAATGGTGCTTGCCCATCCTTGTTAAAAGACGCCTGCTTTTGTTTGAGAGGAAACTCCTGGGCCTAAGTGGGAAATCAGAGTTAGGTTAAGGTAATCATGGGGTCCTGTTTCCCTTTGCCAGTGATTGGTTTAAGGAACTGAGAATATAAGCTGGTTCTGGCCAGTGAGTTACTAGGAAGGATGTTTGCTGGGTGAATTCCAGTTTTCTCCCCTAATAGGAGAGATTTGTACTGCCAGAAGTCTCTTTTCTTTCTTTCTTTTTTTTTTTGAGACAGAGTTGTTCACTATGTCACCCTCGGTAGAGTGCTGTGGCATCACAGCTCAAGCAACCTCAAAGTCTTGGGCTTCAGCGATTCTCTTGCCTCAGCCTCCCAAGTAGCTGGGATTATAGGTGCCTGTCACAACGCCCGGCTATTTTTTTGTTGCAGTTGTCATTGGTGTTTAGCTAGCTGGAGCCACACCAGAAGTCAATTTCATCTCCAGAAACCACTTTCTTTGCTCATCCATTAGGTGCAATTCCTCATTTGTTCAAGTTTTATATGTATCATGAGATTTCAACAATTTAGTCACATCTTTAAATTTCATTTCTAACTCTAGTTCTCTTGCTATTTCCACCAAATTTGTAGTGACTTTGTCCCCTAAAATCTTGAATACTTCAAAGTCATCCATGAGGGTTGGAATCAACTTCTCCCAAACTCCTCTTACTGTTGATATTTTGACTTCCTCCCATGATTCACAAATATTCTTAATGGCATCTAGAATGGTGAATCCTTTCAATTTACTTTGCCCATAGCCCTTAGAACAGTGGTTCTCAACCTTCCTAATGCTGCCGCCCTTTAATACAGTTACTGTGGGTCGTTGAGAACCCACTGCTTTAGAAGAACCACTGTCTATGGCTGCTATAGCCTTACAAAATTTATTTCTTAAGTAATATGACTTGACAGTCAAAATAAGTCCTTGATCCGTGGGCTGCAGAATGGATATTGTGTTAGTAGGCATGAAGACAACATTTATTTTTTACTTTTTATTTTTTTCTTTAAGACTAAAGTCTTTTTTTTATTATATCATGTTGTGTACATAAATGTAATCATGGGGTACAATGTGTTGGTTTTATATACAATCTGAAATATTTTCATCGAACTGGTTGACATAGCATTCATGGCATTTTCTTAGTTATTGTGTACAGACATTTATATTCTACCTTAAGTAAGTTTCACCTGTACCCTTTTAAGATGCACGGTAAATGTGGACACACCAATTACTCATTAACAACATTCTTATTGTTCTACATCTCCATCAGAACTCTTGGGAGACCAGGTGCATTGTCAATGAGCAATAATATTTTGAAAGGAATGCTTTTTTCTGAGCAGTAGATCTTATCAATGGGCTTAAAATATTCAGTAAACCATGCTGTTAACAGATGTGCCGTCATCCAGGCTCTGTGGTTCCATTACTAGAGCACAGGCAGAATAGATTTAGTTTCATTCTTAAGGACTCTACGATTTTTCAGAATGGTCCATGTGAATGAGCACTGGCTTCATTTTAAAGTTACCAGCCTCATTAGTCCCTAACAAGAGAGTCAACCTTTCCTTTGAAGCTTTGAAGCCAGGCGTTGACTTCTCTCATTTAGCTATGAAAATCTTAGATGGCAGGCTTTTCCAGTTGAAAACAATGGGAAACAATGTTTTGACTACACTGAAAATCTGTTGTTTTAATGCAGTTCCCTTCATCAGTGATCTTAGCTGGATCTTCTGGATAACTTGCTGCTTCTATCCCAGAACTTACTGCTTCACTTTGCACTTTTATGTTACGAAGACAGTGTCTTTTCTTAAACTTCACAGACTAACTTCTGCTAGCTTCCAACTTTTCTTCTGTTGCTTTCTTACCTCGCTCTGCCTTCACAGAATTGAAGAGGGTTGGGAACTTACTCTGGATTAGGCTTTGGTTTAAGGACATGTGGCTGTTTTGATCCTCCCTCCAGACCACTCAAACTTTCTCCCTATCAGCAATAAGGCTGCTTCGCTTTCTTATCATTTGTGTGTTCACTCCAGTAGCACTTTTCTTTCAAGAACTTTTCCTTTGCATTCCCAATTTAGCTGACTGTTGGGTGCAAGAGGCCTAGCTTTCAGCTTCCGACATACCTCCCTCACTGCGTTTAATCCTTTCTAGCTTTTAATTCCAAGTGAGGGACATGTGACTCTTCCTTTTACTTAGAGGCCACTGTGGTGTCATTCATTGGCCTAATTTCAATATTGTTGTGTCTCAGGGAATAGGGAAGAGCAAGGAGAGGAGGAGAAATGGGAACCTGTCAGTGGAGTAGTTGGCACATGCACACCATCTGTTAAGTTCCCAGTCTTATTTCAGTGTGGTTTGTGGTACCCCAAAACAATGACAATAGTAACATTAAAGATCACAGATCGAAGCTCGGTGCCCGTAGCACAGTGGTTAAGGCGCCAGCCACATACACTGAGGGTGGTGGGTTTGAACCCAGCCCGGACCAGCTAAACAACAATGACAACTGCAGCAATGAAAAAAAATAGCTGAGTGTTGTGGCAGGTGCCTGTAGTCCCAGCTAGTTGGGAGGCTGAGGCAAGACAATAGCTTAAGCCCAAGAATTGGAGGTTGCTGAGATGCCATGGCACTCTACCAAGGGCAACATAGTGAGACTCTCTAAAAAAAAAAGAAAAAAAAAGATCACTGATTGTGAGTCACCATAACAGATATAAAAATAATGAAAAGGTTTAAAATACTGTGAGCATTACCAAAATGTGACAGAGACACAAAGTGAGCACCTGCTGTTGGAACAATAGCACTGACTTGCTCAACGCAAGGTTGCCACAAACCTTCAATTCTTTAAAACTGTAGTATATGTGAAGTGCAATAAAACAAAGCGCAATAAAACAAGGTTCTGCTGTAATCATTCATCCATCCTTTCAGGCACACAAGGAAAAGCCCCTCCTTCCTGTGGTCCAATGCGGCCTGACTCTGTTTGCTGTCCTTGTGTCCATCACCTTTCCGTGGCTTCCTGGCCATCAGCTTTGCTTTCTTGCTGGGCCCACTCATGTCCTTGTTGGGGGCTCTTGGACAGGCCCTGAGTGACAGGCCTTCCCCTGCCTGGCTATGCTCTCACCCAGGGCTGGCCCTACCCCCACTGGCCACGTCTAATGGCCCACTTCGTTTTGTGTGTTCCATTTTCCCATTCTAAGGCAAACATGTACAAATCTTAGTGGGAGATTTTGATAGCCAGACTTGAATAAGTGAGTTTATTACATGTCATTGTTAACTGCTTTCTGTGAATCAGCCCATTGAATTTTCACAATGAAGTAGGTAGTATCATTAACTAGAATCTATAATATAGACCTGCAAACTCTTTGTCTAATTAAAAAAAAACTGCCTAGGATCACAGGCTTTATTTTAGAGAAATAGGAGAAAAGCAATATACCATTAACCTTTTCCTGGCTTAAGAGAGATTTATAAATGTTTGTACTTTATAGAAAACGAAGATATTAACTTAAATATCACTGCCAGGGCAATGCATTATTAAGAAAGATGACCAGGCAAAATTACAGACTTTAAGAGGTGAGAGTTTATTTCTATTCTGGGTATTTCAGAAGACTCTTTTGTTAGAAAAACTATTTGCCGGAGCAATTTCACAACAGAATTCTGTTGTTTTCCTGTGGGAGGAAGAGGGAGGCTGTCTTGTGGAGATTTCTGTCACCAGCTGATGGGACAGCACTTGTTTCTTTTCTTTTCTTTTTTTTTATTAAATCATATCCGTGTACATTAATGCCATCATGGGGTACAATGTGCTGGTTTTATATACAATTAAAATAGGGAGCATTTCTTTTTTACAGCTACGAACAGTATTTTTCACCGATTGTTACTGAAAGAAATAAAAGGCTGGCCCGAGAAGCTCAGAACCTACAGTGAGGAAACAATCAGGGCAGAATGGGAGTGTTAATAAAAGGACTCATTTCGCCCCTTCAGACCCACTTTCCACTCTCCTTTTTCCTGCCCTGTGCTCTGGGTATGGGGTTGCCAGATGAGATACAGGGGTCCCAGTCCAATCTGAATTTCAGTAACCAAATTTTTTTTTAGTATAAGTATGTATCATGCAAAATTTGGGATATACTTATGTTAAAAAAGTATTTGCTGTATCTAAAAATTTTTTTTTTTTTGAGACAGAGTCTTATTATGTCACCCTCGGTAGAGTGCTGTGGCATCACAGCTCACAGCAACCTCTAACTCTTGGGCTTAAGCCATTCTCTTGCCTCAGCCTCCCAAGTAGCTGGAACCACAGGTGCCTGCCACAATGCCTGGCTATCTTTTGTTGTTGTTGCTGTGGTTTTCATTGTTGTTTGGCAGACTCAGGCCGGGTTCAAACCCACCAGCCCCGGTGTATGTGGCCGGCGCCCTAACCGCTGAACTACAGGTACCGAGCCTAATGTATCTAAAATTTAAATTTATCTGGGCCTCCTATATCTTTATTTGCTAAATCTGGCGTCCCTACTTAGGGGGCTGCGGGAACAGGCTCCTGTCCTTTGGCTCCCCATTGGTTTTTGATCCACGGGAGGCACCCACAGGAGAGGAGACAGGGACAGAGGAAGGTGGGACACCATTCTTCTCTGGTTCACTGCAGACTGGCTGCTTCCCTCCACACTGGCCACCACTCCGGGGTTGAAAGCTACCCCCACCCCTTGTCCTTTCAGGCCCAAGATTGGTATCAGTTTCCTGCCCTTGCTGACATTAGGATACTGCATTGTCCCTTTTTGTTTTCCCTGAACCCGGCCCATATTTCTGTAGATGAGCTCCTTTATTAAAATCTTGTCAAATTTTCCAATTTGAGGGTGCCATCCACTTCTGGCTGTATCCCAACCGGGAAAGACATACAGTGTTTTACATCCAAAGCAGATACTATTGATATCTCTATTTTGCCCATGAACACAATGGTCAGAGGACGGTTAAGTAACCTGCCCAAGTTTTTGCTTCTGGTAAATGGTGAGACTGGGTAAAACAATCTCAATCTGTGCAGGCACAGAGAGGCCAGTGAAAGATGTGCAATCCATATCAAATGAAGAGGGCATTTATACCCTCGTAGGCCTTTTTGCTCACCTTGTCTCCTCCATGAGAGGGACCCAGTTCCATCTGTCTTTGGAAGTGCTCTAAACTTTCTCTTTGTTCTTTAAATAACATCTCTTTGTTGCCCTGAAGAAAAAAACAAAAACAAATATAACTTTGTCTATTTCAAAACTCAGTTCACTACTATGCTATGCTTTAGTAATGAGATCAAGGAGGCTGGAGCTTCATTTTCTTTGTTTTCATACCATCATGTAGAGGCAGAGACAGATGCTGTGAGGTAGAGTACCTCATGGTCCCAGTCCTTCACCCCTCCTCCTCCCTGTGGTCTGTTTCCCTGCCTCTTCTCCTGGGCTTAGCCAGGTGACTGTCTTTGGCCAATGGAGCGAGGAAGATGGGATGGGTGTCATTCATAAGGCTCCAAGTATCCAGTTGGATTGGTAAGATCCAGGAAGAACAGCTGAGTGCAATACAGTGGGGAGTGAGCACTAGAGCTTCAAGTAGAAAATTGGGGGTCTGGTTAATCAGATTGGGACAGGGGTTTCCACCGCATGAAGTATAACAATTACTTATGGGAGTGCCACTCAATATTCAGGGCCTGTAAAATGGGCATATTTTATTTTAAAAAATTAACAAACTTCCAGGAAGCCCTTGCACCTTAGTCTAATTTCTATAAAATTTTCACTTTTCTGGTTTGTAAGAGAGGGAGCAACTGTAACCAAAGAAAGTTTTTATTACTAGGACTTAAAATTTTAAAAATGTTGCATAAAAAAGAAATTCCATGTGTTTATCATTTTGGTAGGAAGGCTTAAAATCATTGTCTTAAATGATAGACAGCAAGGCAGATATAAAAACCATTTCCTAAACTTAAGGGCCTGTACCACCTTTGAAGGCAGTGAAATCTCACTTGGAATGTTAAGGTCAGCAGCTCTTTCTAGGGATCCCTATGTGAGATAAGGTGATAAATTGTTAGGGGTTTTTTTTTTTTTTTTGAGTCTCAAGCTGTCACCCTGGGTAGAGTGTCGTGGCATCATAGCTCATTTCAACCTCCAACTCTTGGGCTCAAGCACACAGATAGAAAGTGACTTGCCATGTCTGCTGTAGAGTTTTATCTCAGTTTGATCTAACATAAACTCAGATGTTAAAGTTTATCCTGTGAAGAATGGCTGAAGAACCTGGGAAGGGAAACTCACATGAATTTCAGATTTGATCTTTTAAATACAGATCTGATTTAAATACAGATCTTTTAAATACAATCAGATTTTAGTTGGATTAGGTATTTCCTTTATTCTTTGATTTTTTGGAAGTGGTCAGATTTAATTTAATTTAACACAGCTGAGACAAAACTTAGGCTATTAAATAAAATACGGATATATTTAAAATTCCCCATTTTGTCTCAAAGGCCAAAGTATCAAGTGAAGGAAGCGTTTTTCCCAAACTGGCCTGGGGTTTTGCTAGATGACATGCTTAACGGAAGTCTGACATCTACTAGATTGTAGGAAGTAATAGTTCCAAAGAACTCTGTCTTCATTAGATACATCTGGATCATGATCTTTGGTCTGGGAATCTTAGTTTAAGAAAAACACTAAAATGACAACAACCAGAGAGTGTTATAGAGCACAATGGAGGAAAATAAAGGATCTGAACAGTCTGTCATAAGAAAAAGAGCCAATGAAGCTGATAACGGTTGTTTTGAAAAAGAAAAGCTGATGTGAGCACAATCCTACCTTCACATGTTTGTAATTTTATCACAGAAAAAAGGTGAAGACCTTCTTGTTGGGGGCCCTAACGCGGCCACATATGAACCCTTTCTCCTTCTCCTCCTAAGACAAAGATGCAAAGGATCTAGCCCACCCTGCTGAGAAGTTCAAGCTAAAAGACTAATTTTCTGGGAAAGCTATAGATTTGCCCAAGCAAAAAGTCTCTAACTGCCCCAAGGTGCAGACACCCTGTCCCAGTCTGATTAACCTTTGCACTGCCCAGGCAGGTCACTCCCCCTTTCAATAATCCTGGCCTGAATATCTCCACTGCAGCCTCATCTCCGGGTGCCACTGCTTACACATTTTATTTCTTTGTTGCTCTGGAGAGTATTTCTTGTCTTTTCTTCTTTACATAATTTGATTTAAAAAAAAACTGTGGTAAAATATATACAACGTAAAATTTACCACATTAACCACTTTTTTTTTTGAGTCAGAGTCTCAAGCTGTCACCCTGGGTAGAGTGCCTTGGCGTCATAGCTCACAGCAGCCTCCAACTCTTGGGCTTAAGTGATTCTCTTGCCTCAGCCTCCCAAGTAGCTACGATGCCTGGCTATTTTTTTTTTTTTTTTTGGTTGTAGTTGTCATTGTTGTTTGGTGGGCTGGATTCGAACCCACCAGGTCCAGTGTATGTGGTTGGCATCCTAGCTGCTTGAGCTACAGGTGCCAAGCCAACACATTAACCACTTTCACGCATACAGTTCACTAATGCTGAGAACATTTGTATTATTGTGTAACCAATCTCCAGAATTTTTTTCATCTTGCAAAACTGAAGCTCTGTGCCCATTAAATAACTCCCCATTTCTCCCTCTCCCATCCCCTGGCAAGCACCATTCTATAATACTTTCTGTTTCTATGACTTTGAGTCTTCTAGATACCTCATGTAACTAAAATTATACAGTAGTTGTCTTTTTGTGACTTGCTTATTTCACTTAGCAAAATGTCCCCAAGTGTCAGCTATGTTGTAGCGTGTGTCAGTATTTCTTCCCTTTTTAAGGATGAATAATGCTCCACTATATGCATTTACTGCATTTTGTTTATGCATTCATCTCTTGATGGACATTTAGGTCGCTTCCACCTTTTGGCTATTGTTAATAATGCTGGTATGGACATGGGGCCACTATCTCTTCAAGACCCCACTTTCAATTCTTTTGGATATATACTCAGAAGTGGAATTGTTGGGTCATATGGTAATTGTATACTTAACTTAAATTCTTTTTGAGGTACTGCCATACTGTTTTCTATAGCAGCTATACATTTTATATCCTACCAACAGTGCACAAGCATTCCAATTTCTTCACCGTCTAGCCAAGATTTGTTATTTCTGGTTTGTTTTTGTTTATTTTTTGGATAGTAGCCATCCTCATGAGTGTGAGGTGGTATATCTTACTGTGGTGGGCAGTGTTTTTTAACCTATGGAAACTCACACCCCTTTTGAAAGAAAATAAAAATCTTGATCCTTTTTAAGTGATATTTGGAATTTCAAAATAAGTTAACTATTTTGGCTCATAACAAATTAAAGCAACAGCAAATCTTAGTGTGCTTTTTGAAAGGGTGGTTGGTCTTAATAGCAGAATGATGGAAAAATTATTAACTCATAGTTTCTCAGTAATGGGTAAAATCCTAAGAGCAAGCTCTCTGCTCTGTGTTCTCCCCCCAACCCCAGTTGGCAGGCACCCTTCGGGGACTCTGTTTTCACAACACCTGAAAAGAGCAGACAGAAAAGAAATGTAAATGTTTCTCTGCATTCGCTAACACACTACTTTTGAGAATGGGTTTTATAGCCTTGGAGTTCATGAATGAACAATAGGGTGCAAGTTTCAGGCTTTAGCAATATCTCAAGGGCAGGGTTACATCTCCTATGATAATTCTGTCTCCAAAGAAAGGCAGGGGAGCCAGCTATTGGACTTTGACATCCAGCGTAGCTTCCATTTTTTATTATCTACCTGCTGCTAAGAAGAAAGAAAGGAGTGGGTGCATCAGTTTCCAATCACTATTTTTCTTCCTTTTTGTCATTATGAATACAGCAAGCCTCTTGGCTAGCTGCTAACATTTCTCCTTTCTTTCTTTGGGAGGCCACACTGTCCCCTGCTGTCTTTTCTCTCTCTCTTTCCCTACTCTCTTTTACTCTCACATGCCTCTCTCCAAGAAGATAAAATAAATCTGTACATTTATATCCTAATTATTGTCTGGAGAAATGTTTCTCCCCTGTGCCATGAGCATCCAGTGAGCTTTACACACTGACACTTTCCCCAACCCCAGCTGTTCCTTAAACCTCACCAGGATGGCCTTCCCTCCATTCCATAAACAAATCTTACCATTAGAAAGTCTAGAACAGGGGTTGGTAAACAGACCAAATCTTTTTTTTTTTTTTTAAAGTAAATCTAGAAAAAAAATTGTGTGAAAACATCCAAGAAGATTTTGAAAATATTATTAAAACTTATGAAGAGAAGAGACTAAGTTGCTTCCTGTTTATCAAATGTGATTATTACTAATTGGAAGCAAAGTCCAGAAAAACTTACTTTTCATCAGTTACCTGCTATACTAGCTTTTCTTAACTTGTCAGACTTTTAACTTTTCCCAAGTTTTAATATGTCCTTTTTTTATGTGATAATAATTTTTAAACTTCTAAACTTCTAAAAGTTAAACATAGTAACACTGTAATCTAGGAGGTGACCAAGATGGTGATCTAGAGACATGTCCTTTGCAGTTTTGGAGGTGAGATTGGGGAGAAAGGATTCCAGCCATCTCTGGCTGGGGTGCCCTGCCTGGAGGCATCTCTTAGGGGGTGCAGAGAGGTGGTGGGAGACTCCAGGAACCAACAAAGAGGTTCAGGAGCAGTGGAGAACCGGGCACAGAAAGAAAGTGCTTGTATGCCAGCAGAGGCTGGCCGGTTCATGGTGGGTTTCAGACAGAAATAACCAGTCCAGCAATTTTTTTTGGACTTGTGTACTTGTTGGAAATACTTTGGGAGAGCTTGGGTGAACAAGTGATCTTAAACAGTGCCCAGTGGGGAAACAAATAAACAAATGTTGCTGGGAGAACTGGATAACCATATGTAAAAAACTGAAACTGAACCTGCACCTTTCACCACTTATAAAAGTTGACTCAAGATGGATACAAGATTTAAATTTAAGACATGAAACAGTAAAAATCTTAGAAGAAAGTATGGGAAAAACTCTTGAATATGTTGGACTAGGAAAAGATTTTATCAAGAAGACTTCAGAGGCAGTTGCAACAACAACACAGCTAAGGACACACCAATTAAAGCAAAAAGACAACCTGAGGAATGGGAAAAGATATTTGCATGTTATGAATCTGACAAAGGGTTGATAACTAGAATCTACAGAGAACTAAAATTAATCAACAAAAAAAGAGCTAACAATCCCATTTACCACTGGGCGAGAGACATGAACAGAACCTTCTCAGAGGAAGATAGACAAATGGCTAACAAACATTTGAAAAAATGCTCATCATCCCCAATCATCAGATAAATGCAAATCAATACCACTCTGAGACAGATTTTACCTAACCCCAGTGAGAATAGCCTGCATCAGAAAGTCTCAAAGCTGGAGATGCTGGCACAGATGTGGAGAGAGGGAACACTTTTACAGTATTGGTGGGACTGCATATTAATAAAACCTCTTTGGAAAGAAGTGTGGAGAATCCTCAAAGAACTCAAATTAGACCTCCTTTTTGATCCTGCAGTCCCGTTACTAGGCATCTACCCAGCAGATAAAAAAATCATTCTATCATAAGGAAATTTGCACTAGATTGATTATCACAGCTCAATTTATAATCACCAACATGTGGAAACAACCTAAATGCCAGCCAACCCTAGAATGGATTAACAAACTGTGGTATATATATACCATGGAATATATTCAGTTATTAAAGAAAATGGAGACATTTTTTGTATTAATCTGGATGGAATTGAAACACATTCTTCTTACTAAGGTGTCACAAGAATGGAAAAGCAAGTATCCAATGTATTCAACACTAATATGAAGCCAGTAGATGATCTAATACATGCCCGCATAAGAGAAAAACTCAAATCAATTCAAGCTCAGGGGAGGGATAATAAGGGAGAGAGGAGAGGGGAGAAGAAGAGGAATGGGTCTAAAGAAAATTAACAGTAGAAAGATTCTATTAGCTTTGAAAACAAAAGCGAAAACTTATAAAGTGAATAAAGTGAATAAATTAACACAGGATCATACCGGTAGGTAAATGTTCATTTATTTATTATGTTATTTATAATATCATGAATGACAAATAATTATACAGTATAAAAAGACAAAAGACAATTTATTTATATATAAGTAAATCATAATAAATTATAATTTATAAATAAATTATGATATTTATTTATGATAGTGAAATATGACAACAACTTAAATGACCAATATTGGGGTAAAGGTTAAGTAAATTTATGATACATCAAAGAATGAATATATTATAGATATAGATATAAAAATCATGTTTTATAAAAAATGTTAATTATATTTTCAATGTAATATATGAGAAAAATTTCATTCCAAAAGTATAGATCCAAATTTTATAAAATATGGATATAATGGACTGAATATATATGATAGGACAGGCATATAAGATTAGAATATGCTATTCCAAAAAGTCATATGATCATATCTTGGATATTATCCTATGTAACACCACTAAATATATACTTTCTTTCTCTTTTAATAGCAAGGGGAAAATAAAGAATATGTAAATGTGGTGAGATTATGGATGGTTTAAATTTTATTCTTTATGCTTTTCTGTAGTTTCCAAATTTTCTCCCACGAATGTGTATCACTTCAGTAATCAGAAACATGATATATTATAAAAAATAATGAACTTTCATTATTGAGATATTATTAGGGGCTATAAATTTTACTTTTACCTTTTTTTTTTTTTAAGAGATAGGGTCTCATTATGTTGCCAAGTCTGGATTACGGTAGCTATTCACAGATGTAATTATATTGTGTGGTGGCCTCAAACTCCTGGGCAATCCTCCTGCCTTAGCCTCCCCAGTAGCTGTGACTACAGGCACATGCCACTGTGCCTGGTGAATTTTATTTTTGTGTGTATTTGTGAAAGAGAGACCTATGTATGGAAGTCCTTCCTACACTGGATGGTAAGCTGGAAGAGATGACCCAAAGATCCAACTCAAATATTTTTTATTTTTATGTTTATAGTAGTGGGAACATTAGTTGGAGTCAGAAGATCAGGGAGATAGACATTGATCTCTCCCTGTCTTCCACTAATGTTAGGGTAATCCATTTTATCATTTAAGCCTTCGTTTTGTTTGTAGAATGAGAGTTAATAATACCTTTGACCTTTCTAACTTACAAGGATACTGCAAAGACAAATGAAACGATGGAGCATCTAACTGAAAAACATCCTGTGTGTCATTGTTTTTTAAGAGCAATACTTGTAATGTTTATTCTTGTACTGTACCCAGAGGCTTAGCAATGACGTCACGATGCCAGAGCCCTACTCCCAAACATTTTCCAGCTCTCAGATTTCCCTGGAGCAAGCCATCCTCTGACCTTTCAGGGCTGTGCATTTTTCTTTTTATTTCCCAATGCCCGTGGTACAGCTCAGGCTCCCAGCATTATGTTATATTCTCATAGGCCCCCCTGGGCAGGAGATGTCTAATTCTGGAGCTGGTGATCATAAAAAGCTGTAGGTGCCCCATCAATGTTTAAAGAAGCTCAGCTAAGTTGTTTTGCTGCTCCTGTGTGTTCTGACTTGTCTTAAAATCCTTTGGTTACTTGGGTTGGGCCTTCTCTGAAAACTGCTGAACTTTCTTGGAAGTTGGCTAACGTACCTCAATAGAGAGTGGAGGGAATAAGAGTGACAAGGCAGACTTGTGAAACTGGTGAAAACTGGTAGTTGTGGTAGTGCTGGAATGAGATGAAGCCTGGGGTGAAAGCCTGGGGCTATACCCTGAGCTCTGCTGGCCTGCCCTGAGGAGGCAATACTCTACCTTTAAAGTTTCTTTGGGAGCTACTCTCTGTGTTGATCAAGTCAGAAACGCTTACAAGATTGAGTCTGAGAAGCTAAGCTGAAGCAGTACAACTGATCTAGTCTGCTTAGCCTTCCCCACCCCTTCCATAATTATCTAGTTAAGGTTTTACCATGATTGTGAAGATGTTTATCTCAGGAGATTTTGAGGCAGCGGTCACATATAGACAATAAGTGTTGGGGTATTGGTAGTTACTTTGATGATTCGATGCTTTCTTTAATGATTCTCTTAGAAATTTTGTTAAAGTGAAAATTACCTTTCTGTTGTTTAAACATTTTGCGTTGTGAGAATGAAGATTACTTTGATGTTACTTCCTACCAGATAAAGTTAAAATTTTCTATGTTTATTTCCTTATATTTCATTACAAAAATTATTAGAATTGTAAATGAAGTAGAACAGTGTTTGAGACACTAGTCTCGCTGTTCTCCAGAATTACTGGCCTTCTCATAATAAAGCTCA
>CAUYRH010053595.1:0-52942 GCA_963574655.1 Perodicticus potto | reverse complement strand
CCTAACACACCTGTCTTAATCCTCCATGGTTTGCCATCTTGTTGTCCACGTACCCAGCTCCAGCAGAAAATTATAACAAATAGCTGAGGAGCAAACTGACTCAGGCCAACTCTTTTGTTTGCCACACTCCTCCTCCTCCAGGGATTCCCTGGGCCACAAACACCTGCGTAGATCCAATCAGAACAAAAGCTTATAAAATGCATCTTGAAAACATTCCTAAAAGTCTTCTCGCTTTGGGAAATATTGAGGGACAGTCCCACAGATAAACTAATACAAATACAATAAACTAATATGAATATGATCATAATCGTAGAAATAAAAGAAATGTTTACGGGAAAGATGTCTTATGTTCCCTACATCCAGATCCATACCAGAACAACACATGTAGGAGTATACATTAAGAAATGAGCTTTAATCTCACTACTTAAAAAGCCTGCATATCACTGGCGAGTTCTGTCACACAAGCAGACTGAGTACAGTTTATTTAGCTCATTTCCAAAAGACCAAGTTTAAGATCAAATTTATTCCCCATGAGCCTGCTAGTCCAGCAAGTTCCTAGCATAAAGTTAACAAGATCCCAATCTCTGGTCCCACCACTGCCTTCAAGAGGTCACACCAGTGCTTCTTACACTTCAGTGTGCAAAAAAAGTCGCTGAGGACGTTGTTACAAGCAGTTGCAGATTCTTCAGGGGTGGGAGGCCTGAGGTTGTACAGTTCTAACAAGCTGCCTGGCCACACCACTGCAGCTGGTCTGCATACACTTTCAGTAGCAAAGGTTTTCCCTACTCTGCACAAGTGTGTTCTCTGGCATAGAATGTCCCCCTTAACCACGGAGGAAGGAGGAATATAGGAGGCATCTTCTGTGTGTCAACTACTGTGCTGGACACTCCCAAGTACCAACTCCTCAAATCCCTGCAACGACCCACAGGCACTAGTGCTAGTTGGGCAACAGTGGCAGGGCATTCAAAGAGAAAGGCCCCATGGCTGAAAGCAAGGTTTCCGTGGAAAAAAAAAGAAAGAATGAATCCCTTTGGCAAAAACAGAACTGCGATTACCCTAATTACTTATCTGAAAGGCAGTTGTGAGTCGTTCCAGTTTTATTTAGCTGCTTCCTGCTGTGATTCTGAGTCAAAACAGGAACAACGTGCCTAATTTGTAATATTATCCAACAATGTCAGGGATGTGGTTAGCTTTGATTAGAAATTCTAGACCCAGCATGCTCCCCTTTCCTCTGTGAAGGCATGTGGAGAAAAAGAGAAACTGGATGAGGCAGGGATTCGAGCAAAGCAAAGCTTGCAGTGTGATATCGAAATGTTCTGTCCCTATGAGATGGTCAAAACTCAACTATAAAACCTCAAAGTTAGAACAAACCAAAGGGTAAAGAGACCTGGTTTCCTGCATTCAGACAGGTCTAAGTCCCGATAAAAAGCCCAGATACTACTAAGAGCTAGCACTTAGTAACTGCATACAATATGCCACACAATTCTGCAAGCACTTTAAATTTATTTATTAATCTACTCCAGGGGTCCTCAAACTACAGCCCGCGAGCCACATGTGTTGATGTGAATTGTATTTGTTCCCGTTTTGTTTTTTACTTCAAAATAAGATAATGTGCAGTGTGCATAGGAATTTGTTCACAGTCTTTTTTTTTAAACTATAGTCCGGCCCTCCAATGGTCTGAGGGACAGAGAATTGGCCCCCTGTTTAAAAAGTTTGAGGACGCCTGATCTACTCAATCCTGACACCACTTCCCACACCTGTCGAAGTCATAGACGAGAGGACCGAAGCACAGAGATGTTAGGTCACTCAAGGTAGCAGAATTAAGAGAGCAAGAAGAAGAAGAAACCATTTGTATGTAAGTTACATATCTGTGTATCTTCTACTAAAAGTTAACATGACTTCTGGGTTAGTGGAATCTCCATCAAAGGGAAATGTGTAGGACAGATGAGACCCAGTAGGATAGGCCCTAAATCCGGGAGACCATCTCTGGCTCTCGTCCTTGAGTGTCACACTGGATTGTTTTTCTGTTACCTAACACAGCAGAAATCATTTCTCTGCTCAGTGCTCTGCAAAGCAAATGTCTTTATGCACTTGGAACCCATTTATGAAATGAACAAAACTGCGTGTGTGTGTTAGATCCTTAAAGGGTCAGGGAGAGATTGATAACTACTTCATGTCACCGCAAAGTGGGGATGGCATCTGGAAGTGAACAGCAGCTGTTTGCTTGGGATCCCTTCCTCTCCCACATCCTGTGTGGGCTCCAGTCCTGGTGCCTGTTAGGAGGCATCTGACTGACAGTTGTCCCCAGGCCATCAATCATGACCAGTCCAAACAGCCCTCTTCCAAGTGGCATTTCATGCGTTGGTGGGTACAGGCGTAGACTTGGGCATTCTACACGGAATCTGTTGGCAGTGGGAACAGTTCAGAGATGGGCGCTGGGGGTGGGAAGTGGTGACTGGCAGAGAGCAGCTGTGAAAGCACAAGTAGTTTTATTCCGGTTATTCCTCCACTGCCTGCCCTGGGCCACTGCAGGGAGGCAGGGGACCAGCATGAGGCCCCAGGGGGCAATTCAAGGACAAAGGTAGGTACCTGTCTTTCGAGAGAAAATCAGCAAGGTCTCTTTAACACTAACCTGCTAGAACAATTGTTTTCAAACTCAAGAAATCTAGCAACACCTTTCTGGCATCCCTATGCCTCAGCTTAGTATATAGGGCAAAAGAGGAGGGTTTCCCCATCTCATCACCCTCAGTTCTGCACAGAAGCCCCTCATGCCCCTTGGGAGGCAGCTTTCAAACCCCCTGCTAGGGAAGCAAACCCATGTGAGAGCTTAGAGACAGTGAGCTATCACCCCAACTTGCCACTAACTAGCTGAGTAACGGCAGGCAGGTCACTTAACTTCTGTGTTCCCATTTTTCCTCCATCATCTACTTCACCTGGTAGTCTAATCTCTTTGTTGGGACTTAACAGGATTATTTCCATGCATCTTCCACGTGTTTTCTATACATTCTCATGTATAGAAAATAAAAGTACCTCAACAAGATGATCAAGACCATAGTCATATAAGCCACTGCTACAAGCTGAGAGCCTGAAACGAGTGGAGATGGGAAGGTCTGGAGCTTAAATGTGGGCCCATTCTCCCACCAAACCAGCTGCCAAGCCTCACATCACTCACTGCATGGTATACAGACAAGCTATGAGGAGTGGCAGAGAAAATTTAGGGTAAATGGTGCAGAGCTTTAACATTTGCTTCTCCTTCTTTGTTAAACTCTGCTTGCCCGTCTGTAGGGGCAGGGGAACCCAGGAA
Source organism: Perodicticus potto (assembly GCA_963574655.1). NCBI lineage: Eukaryota > Metazoa > Chordata > Mammalia > Primates > Lorisidae > Perodicticus > Perodicticus potto. The sequence goes on along the minus strand of CAUYRH010053595.1, from coordinate 49,638 downwards.
CATCTTGGCATCAGAGGCTGGGGTACCTTCTTGAGAGGTGCCCATTATTCAGAGGATTGAGGTCATGTCCTTCCTCAGAAAGTATTTTAATTAGAACTCACAACATGTAGATAGAAAACACCAAGTTTTATTTATTTTTATTTATTTTTTTGTAGAGACAAAGTCTCACTTACCACACTCAGTGGAGTGCCGTGGCGTCACACAGCTCACAGCAACCTCCAACTCCTGGGTTTAGGCGATTCTCTTGAGTAGCTGGGACTACAGGCGCCCGCCACAACGCCTGGCTATTTTTCTGTTTTGCAGTTCGGCTGAGGCCGGGTTTGAATCCGCCACCTTCAGTGTATGGGGCCGGCGCCCTACTCGATGAGCCACAGGTGCCGCCCGAAAAACACCAAGTTTTAAAAATGAAACTAACAACAGGGACTCCACCTAACAAATGCAAACATTGTAACCTAATTGTTTGTACCCTCATCTTAATATGAAATTTAAAAAAAAGAATATGAATTATGTAATAATAAAATCTATTAGTTGTGAAATCATAAAAAAAAAAAAATGAGACTAAAATTCCCAGTGGTAACCACAAAAGGGCATGAGGAAACTTATTGTGAGTCATGGAAATATTCTCTGTTTATTATGAAGGAAGTTGTATACACTTGTCGCAATTCAGCAAACTGCTCTTTTTTAAAGGATAAATTTTAGTTTATGTAAATTATATGCCAGTGCATCTGACTTTTAAAAAACCTCAGTGATATGCTGTATCAAATTTAGGGGGTATCCACAACTCCACGCAGAAAACCCTGTCTGGAAGAATAGATGATCAACTCTTAATAATGGCCCTGAGGTACAGAGAGATTGGGGGATGAACTGAAGGAAAGATTTACTTTTCTGTGTACCTTGTTTTGTATCATTTGAATATATTTTCATTTAATATTTTCATATTATCTGTTTAGAAAGACAGAAAAAGATATGGAAAAATAAAGAAGGGAGTAAAAAGAAAGAAAAAGAAAGGAAGGAAAGAAGGGTAAAAAAACCTTCACAGGCCATACATCGCCCATTATAAATCCTAGCTTTGACACTCACTAGCTGTTTGATCCTAGACAAAAGTTAAATTTCTCTAAGCTTGATTTTCTCATGCATAAAGGAGGATGCTAACGGTGCCTACTCTCATGGGAGGACTATAAGATGAAATGAAGTCATGGCTTGCAAAGGACTGGGGACCCTAACAGCAATAGTAGGTTTCCTCTGAATACTGGCTACCATTCACCGGACCACTAGAAATGAAGAGCTACACTTAAAAAGATAATTCTTGTGACTCAACTTTTCTTTTCCTACATATTTAAGAAAAAAATGGAAAGTGTACATAATTATCATTCATGAGTGGCTGCAGATCAGAACTCTGGCAATGAGAACAGTACTGATAATGAGTAGGAATAATCCAGCACAGCACACTCTATAGCCTTTTTGTTTGCCATCTTGTTTGACTTGATGTGGAGAAAAAGATTATTGGAAGACTTTTCATTCCTCGTTATAAAGAAGAAATGGTGGCAGTAAGAGGAGAAAAGGAACACAAAAGATTGCTTCTAATGTCTGCTGTTTTAGGTGGGGAAATAACCTATGGCAAAGAAGAGAGATGCTTCAAAAGCAAACACCACCCACCCAGCTGCCCCAGTGCTTTTTAGAACACTCTGAAATCACCCAGACGTTTAAGTCATCAGCTTTGTGGGGTTCCTGAGTTGTACAATGAGAAAGTGTCTTTATGCTTATCATGTCATTTCATAAGGAAAGAAATAGCTGAAAATAAATAAGAGAGAAAATACGATAGATACCCACGATGATCACCTCACTTGAAATACACTGACAGTGAAAGCTGAAGTCATTAATAATCTGAAGGGCTTGTAGTAAAATACGTACCCAACTTGCAGGTCAGTTATCAACCGAATAGGAGGGAGGGAGGAGAGATTTGCCTGCTGGGCACCCATCATCTCCCACAGTTGGGACACTCGTGGTAGCATGGATAGTGTGCAGACCTGGCCCTTGTGTTTCAAAAGAATGTTTTATTAAATCAGATCTATTTTTGACTAAAGTAATCTTTCCCCACTCTGAATTTACGTTTCTAGAACAAAGAGAATATCATTCACAGTACCAGACTGGCAAAATTGAAAGACATATTCATCACCATTGTTGGAGAAGGTCCATGGAAATCTATATGATCACTTATCTTTATTGGAAGGAGAATAATTTAGTAGTGGTTATTCAACTTTAAAATATGCATAACTTCAAATCTAGAAATTTCACTTCTAGCAGAAATATCTATCTTCCAGAAATATTAGCACAAATGTATAAGATATTTTTACAAAGGCATTCAATGGAGCATTAAGTGGAAATCTTGAGATACCTAAATAAGCCACCAACAGGGGAATAATGAGATCAGTCGTGAAAGACGATATATATTATGGAATGCTACACTACAATTAAAGTATGCGCAGGGTATCTATTTACACTAGCTTGTTAAGAAGGAAATGCAAAATGCATTAGATAAAAAAAAGGTTGCAAAATACTACTTATAGTATGATCAACTATTTGCATTGAAAAATGAACAAGTGAATGGAATGGATAGAAGGATGGATAGATAACTGTAAAAAGGGAAGAAGTAAAGGAGAGAGGCAGAGACTGGGGAGAGAGAGAATATGAATGAATAATAGAGTCATATGTACATCCAACAAACCGTCAATATAGATTAGCTGTTGGGTCAAAAAATAAGGGGATGAGAGAAATGTACTTTCCTTTTTACCTTTCACTGACAATTGGTTTGTTTGATTTTTGATAAGGAACATATATTACTTTTGTAATTTAAAAAAATACTACTGAATAGTTTTCTAAAGTGAGGGAATAGTGTGTGCCTTCCTTTCAAGCTGAGTGAAAGCTGAATTTCAAAGATAGAGGTTAACGTCGAATCCGGACTCTCCCTGGCTTCACGGGTAAATTCTGGCTCACTATTTTCCCTCTGCATTTCAATTTTTTTTTTTTTCTCAAATGGGACTACTAAAGAAAAATCTTAGGAATGTGTACATAAAACTACTTCAGTTATAAATAAAGTTGTTCTTTGGGGTCAAATATCCCCCTCCAAATCTCTAGACTAGTGGTTCTCAAACTGTAGCTGCACCAGAATCACCTGGAGGGCTTGCGAAAACACAGTGTTTCTGATTGAGTTGCTGCAGGGCCTGAGAATCTGCATTTCTAACAAGTTCCCAGGGGATATTGATGCTGGCTGCTCCAGGGAGTATACCTTGGGAACCACTGCTCCAGGTGAAAGAAACTATTTGTTAAGAACAAGTAATAACATAAGCCCCAGTGAACTAGATTTGATAAGGACCAGAACCAACGGAGCTACACCCTAACTGTTCCTTCCCCCCAGGCGCATGGGTTCCTAATCCATTCCCCAGCATCAGCTACAGGAGGACGTGCCCTGTGAGACTAAAAATGAAGGCTGCAAAGCATCTACACAGAAAGTGTCCAGCCCCTATCCCCTCAGAGAAGAAAACTCACCTTCTGAGAAGATGATGTTGTCATTGCACTCATCAGCACTGCAGGAACACATGAAGAAAGTCTCGCCTGACTTCTTTTTTTCCTTCATAATGCACTTTGTAGAAGCAGCATCTTCCAGAACGAATTCGTGGTAGGGGAGTTTGGGGTCATGGCAAACTGTCTCTAGCGTTATGTTCTCATCATTCTTTCTCCTGGAGAGCAGAGGTTTGTTTGGGGTGGGGGAGGAGAAAAAGAAAGAATGAATGAATGGCAAGGTCTCCGGACAAAACTTTGGACTATTTTCCTTTGTGAAGCTCTTGCTAGCACGTGCCACTGGTTCCTGCTCTCCAACATTAGCAGGTTGGCTTCTAGTCTCTGCTCATTTATGGTTTTCCTTTGCTTATTGCCAGAACCCACTTACGATTATAAATATAATGGTGCACCTTGGGGGCAGTCCTGCTAGAGGATTTTGCACATTAAATCTTAATTAAATCAGTAAATTTAATTAAGGGCAAGGGGAAAAAAGAACATGTCTAGGTACTCAGGATGATTTTAAACCTTCCATCCTAAAGGTACTGCAAGGCTCTCATTGCCTCCCCAGTTCGTTTGGCAGGCTGTCCTGTCTGGCTAGTCTCAAGGAGCACGCCTGGGGAAGTAGCCACAGTTCCTCTTTTTTGTTTGCTGGCCTCGGGGCACTTAGTGTGAGGGGCATATTCCAGGTCAGCAGCTGCTTCTGTGTAAAAAAACGGGAAGAAACGTTCCAGATGAAGAATTGCAATTTCCAGAATTACAGAAAGGATCAATAGAGAAAAAAGAATTAAAACATAGGGGGAGAGATTTTAGGGTGTCCTCATGTATAGTTTGATAAAATATTACACATTTTGTATCCCTTTGCGTGACTTATTTAGAGGCTAACTCAACTAAGAGCTCAAAGAATCTCTGACAAAGCATTTTCCTTGTGTCTCAGGAAATGTTCAGTTGGCTCTAAATGTACATTACATTTTAAAACAGCACAACTAATATCCACTATCATAATTGTAAAAGCCAAAATAAAACTCTGGCTTCCTTGGAAAAGGGCAGCACCTCTCTACACTCTTCCCCCTACTCTCATATGAACGTAGCATCTAGAACAGTGGTTCTCAACCTTTCTAACGCCACGACCCTTTAATATGGTGCTTCATGTTGTGGTGACCCCCAACCATAAAATTATTTTCGTTGCTATGGTTGGGGGTCACCACAACATGGGGAACTGTATTAAAGAGTTGTGGCTTTAGAAGGTTGAGAACCACTGATCTAGAATGACTTTGGGCAACACCAAGTTAGTCTGACATTCTCCTTCCTGTCTCTGCCCTTTTCTGATGCAAAATACTTGTCTTGAATGGTATTCTCTATGTCTAGAGGGGGAGCTCAGGTAAAGGGTAATTTGGTTAGGTCTGTTTTACTAGTGTAATCTTCCATGAAAAGGATTCTGAGCACCACCCTTCCCCCCCGACATACAAGCTCAGTGCGGAAGGAAGATGCAGCTAAGATCCAGCTTTCACCTAGAAAAGAAGTAGGGCATTCCCAAGAGAGAGAGAGCAACTCCGAGTACTTCCTTCTTCACGCTTAATTCAAGGACATTAAACAACAATATGTCAACAAGAAGATAATAAGAGCTCAAGCAGGAATGGGGCCAGCATTTACAACATCCACACAGCCTGGACTTGCCCCCAACACAGACACATATGCCCATTTGTGAAAGAGCTCAAGGATTCCAAACTAGAACTCCAGAAGGCACAAGAGGAAGTGGGTCCCTAATGGTACAAAAAGAACAATAGTTAGAATACTTATCCTAGAGTGGCTATCAGGTCATCAAATAAAACTAAATGAAAGTTGACACATCTTAACCCCAAAACAACTGAGCAGTCTTTGCAAAAGTTGTGGCCATAGAAAAAGAGCACCTCCCTTCCTGCCCCTGTAGTTGTGTCTGTGTGTGTGTGTCTGTGGGTGTGTAGGTGTGAGTGTTGGTTGATTTTGGTTTGGGTAATAAAAAGAAGACATGCTGAGTCTTATGCACTCCTGGGGGAAAGCATGGTCTCTTTTCTCTGTGAATCTTCTACAGGCCAAATAAGGAACTGTGAGCTATGGAGTATGGCTGCTCTATAATTACTGGGCAGTTAGTTCAGGGCCTCTTGTTTTCTACCTCCTAGCTGCCTAGAAGACTAAAATTGCACAGAGAAAACAACTATGTTACTTGGGCCTAGGTAAAGTCTGTAACTGCTTTCTCCACTCACTGCTGTAACAGTGCTTCCTATCAGGAAGAGCTAACTTTTCAAAACTCTTCCAATATAGCTGAGCATAGAAAGGGTAAATACAATGAAGTAAATATAGACTTATTTTTTTGTCCTCCAACATTTACTCTGAGCCATTGAACAGGATGTTAATATTTATTAAAAGAAGAACCACCATAATAATGCACTTTAGTTTTAAAATATTTCGGTCCTTGGAGGAGCAGGCATTGTGCATGGAATGGAGTGCACAGTCAACATTAGACAAATGAATGAATGAATCCGATGAATGTATGAGAAGAACAGCAGAACGGATAAAGCACTGGAACCCACAACCATAGCAGAGCCTATCCGTTTCCATGTTTGGCTACTTTTACAGTAGCTGCCTTGCTGTGGGTTTCCTAGAAGCAGACTGAGGCTGTGCAGGAGGCTTGCAGAGATGCAGCTGCGAGGGATCAAAGGAAGCAGCATTGCACAGGAAGAGAAGCCGAACCGCCAAGCAGGTGGTAACAGAGGCCTCAGCCACCCCATGGAAGCTCTGAAGCTGAGATGGTTCTTCAGAGTCATCCCAAACTGAGGTAAAGTGGCCCTAAGACAGTTGCTGCCCATGAAGAGGGTCCCAGGTGAATGAAGCAGCTCCTGCCAGTGGAAGGGAAGTCCCTGCAGTGGACCCCGGGGTGGTCCCCCAGCAGCCAGGAGTCCAACAAGGGAGTGCTTGGGTCCCACAGAGAAACCCAGGAGGCACACCACTGCATGCACTACACCCCCCTTCCCGCCAACACCCTGCTCCAGTGGAATTCACCTTTGCCAAGACAGGTTAAAAGGATGTTCACCACATTTACGCTTTACAGGTAGGACACAGGGGAGACAGAGAGGCCTCCTCTCTTTCACATGTTCATATTTTTTGAGACTAGCAAAGCCTCGATTCACATTCAATCATTTGGGCTTGCTTGGAATACCAGTCAGGAAAAAAAACATCTTAATTAAAAGAGGCTGTTTCGGGTAGCAGATGTAAGCTCTCACACCACAGTAGGCATTTAAGTAACCCTAGAAGGAAGCGCTGAGGCCACCTAGTCTGGTGTCTCAATCTTTCCTGCACTCTATTTGACATGTGGTCATCCAGCCTCGCCTGAACTTCACTTGACACTTCAGAGAAGGAAGCCTGTTCTCTTGTTGGGAAATCATGATTGTGAAAATGTTTAAACATATGCTGAGCATGAGTCTGTCCTCTTGTAAATGTTATGGATCCTCCCTCACCTCATCAGAGTTATGCAGAACACGATTATTATATTTTCTACCTGAGAGCCTTTCAAGTTCTCTCAAGAAAATGAATGTCCTCTCTTCATTGTACTAACCTTGTCTAATTGCCTATGCCATTCCTCGGATGGCTTACTTTCTAAACCTCTAACCACAATGGTCCCTCTCCTCTGAATATATTCTTTGTCAAAATCTCTTCTTCAAAAGCATTGCCTGGAACTGGGCGTACATCAAGCAGGCAGGTACAGCAGGCCATCACGGCAAGTCTTTGCTGTTAACATTCCTTTAGTTCTTAAGAAACCAGTTTATACCCTGGTATGTACAGAAATTTGCAAGGTTTCCAGACCTGTCAACAAGGCTAACCCTACGTAGTCTGAAGAAAGTCTCAAAAGGCTCCTTCCCCAAAAAGCAGGGAGAGAGATTTAGGTTTCTATTCTTATTTGCCAACTGGCCAGGAGACACATAAGCTTATTAAAAAAAAAATAGCTAATAAATTAAAGACATCAGAATAAGTCTGTAACATGTCATATCCCATTCACTAATTCATACATTTTTATAAAATTGAGACTATTTTAATGTTCAAGGTTGTTTATCTCTTGCTCATGCTCCCAATCCATAATGATGGATCAATCAAATGATTCATGAGTATGCACTGTGTATGTATCAAGAATTATGAGATGTGTATGTGTGTGGACTGTGTTGGAGGGAATGAGAGAGAGCAAAAGAGCTGGAGAGAGACAGAGTTATCAAGATGGAGAGAGACCACATACAGAGAGTGGAGAATCTGACCAAAAGAGAGAGATGTCACACACAGCCCAATGGTTATGAATGATATAACCAGGGCTTTTGACTAAGAAACGGATTGCTTTCCTTGTTCTCTAAGTAGCTCCCCCATTTTAGGGAGGGGATTTTCCTTTCCAACAGCCAAATTTTTTTTTTTTTTTTTTTTTTTGCAGTTTTTGGCCAGGGCTGGGTTTGAACCCACCACCTCTGGCATATGGGGCCGGCACTCTACTCCTTTAAGCCACAAGTGCCGCCCTCCAACAGCCAATCTTTCATCTTTCCTTCCCCAGTGTGGAGCTGAGATTACTGCAGAAGAACAAAGCTCCTGCTGTCACTGTGGGGCACCGAGGAGCTGACAGCTAAATGAGTAGTAAGTGGCAAATCTCTCTTGTTGATTCAAAAAAGGGTTTACACATTTATCATAAATACTAAAGAGCATCTAGTACACTGTCGCACACACCTAAACACACATATACATGCATACCCATGCGTGTGTATGTAAGCGTATATAGCACATCCCTGGAAACTACATTTAACAATTCAAAGACAAACGAGCTAAAAGAAAGAGAAATGGGATGCATGCCTACTACACTTAGGGGATGGAGCTACGATGACTTTATGCACCGTGAGCACGCAATACAATACTTATAACAGAGGGAAAAGAAGAATTTCTTCAAGGGCCCCTTACCAGACTGCCACACAGACTTCCTGGGGCTTCTCACAGATGGATGTGATGCTGCAGTTGCTCATGCATGACTTCTGGTTGTCACAGGTGGAAAATCGCACATCACAGAATTTACACAGTTGTGGAAGCTTCACTGCACCATTGTTGTCAGTGACCATCACGTCGTTGTTAACTAGGGGAGAGAAAGATCTGTTAAATAAACATCCAACGTCTAGGCAGCCTGCCAATGAATTTCTGAAGACGCGATGCAATTTCAAATGAAGTTGATATCATGAAAATAATATGGAGAAAGGCAAAATAATTCCTTCACATCAGATTAGAATTCCCTCTTGGATGCAATCTGGAATAAAAGGCAACGTGTGGTTGGGGGTGGTGGTGGTTGAGAAGCCTCTTGTTTTTGTCAGTGGGTATCATAAAGCCTGCTTTCTACAAAAACCTGTCACTCAATAAAGAGACAGAGATTGGCCCACTGCATAGCTCTAGATGCTGGGTACACAAAGAAAAGTACTCTGAAGGAAATTATAGTTCAGCTAGCAGAACCATCAAGAAAACAGACAGGTCCAAGTAACCCAGAATAGAAGAAAACACAGAGGATGTGAGAGTGAGACAAGTGTCACAGCCCAGATGGGTACAGAGAAGTCACAGCCAAGCAGAGTTGTGACGTACAAAAGATGGTGGGCAACTTAAAGGTGAGACCCTTGGTGGAGGCACAAGACTTTGCCTCCACCATCATTACCCTGACTCACTCCTAAAAGAGCTAGAAGAGCCTCTTTGCAAGGGACTAAAACTACTGACTCCTCTCTGTTGCTCTGAGGAACAGCAGTTGAGAGCCTCCCAGCCACAGTCCCGAGCATTGTGAGGTGTTGGTGTCCTCAAGGCAAATAAAGCCTGATTCCATCTCAAGGATGTGCCTCCTGCTGCCTCTGCAGCCACATCCCTCACCACTATCAAGGACACAAGGGCCTTTCCAGGAAGAAGCCAAGTTCATTCTTTCCTCGGGCTTTTCACTTGCTATTACCTTTGTCCGACTTCTTGTCATCTTTCTGGTCTCTGATTAAATGTCACTTTTTCATCCTTTATCAATATTTAAATAACTAGCACAAGGCCTCTGCCTTATCATCTGCACAAACTATCTGGATCACGTACCTGCTTATAACCTATTTATCAAAATGTAATCTCCATGGGCCTTTATCTGCCTCATTTATATACTGTATCTTCAGTGCCAAAAAGAGAGCCTGTCATATAGAAGACATCCAAAAAGATTTATTGAATAAAAAGAGTGAACAGATGAAAATACATAGGCAGGAATAGGAAGAGTTCAGGTATGGACCAGTATTACATGGGAACAGGATTTAGAACATCTTCACTCAGGTTAGAGAGGAGCGTGGTTATAAATGTGGTCATCATTCACATTCGTTCAATAAAATATTGAGGCCAAGCTTTTTACAAAACACATGCTGTGTGCTGAGAGGCGATAAAAAAGATGTAACGCCCCATTCTCCACTTTGTTCTTTAAAAAGATCCATTTCTGTTGGTGATCCATTTCTATGATGGTGGTAATTAAAGAAATAAGTTTGGAGAGTCTGAAGGAAGACAAGGCTACTAGGCACTCAAGCAGCAAACATGAATTAATGCTGATATATATGCTAGACCAGAAAGATGAAGCTCTTTGTCTACATAGGCACTAGACTGGCTCTTAAAAAGTGGTGAGATCCTTCCCCAGGGCACAAGCCTTAGAGAGGCCTGAGCAAAACCTCCCCATGTGAAGGGTGCTCCTGCCTAGAGAGGACCAGCTTCGATGGCCTTCCATGGTCACCCTCCGTCTTGTGAATTTTAGGTTTCTGTCACTGATACTTTGCCCTGCAATTTTCTTTGTAGCTTGGGCATAGCACCTGTTTCCTGGGTCTCTAAAAATATAAACACATACAAATTTAAGATCTACTTTCTTGTGGTGAAAGTAAATATAGAAGAAAAAAATAAACCCATTCATCCCTCTCAAGCCTCAACTTCACTGCAGGAAGTGTATTTTTAAATAAGAAACTATTATGAAACTCTCAGTGTCTCCCAGACCAAGAGCTCTATGCTTAGCTAAAAATACAGGCAAGAAATGCTTTCTGAACCTTGTGTTAAATTTGGGACTAACACAACAGTGAATATATTATTTTCTACAATAGTTATATTTAGATCCATCTGTCAACTAATTTAGCCCTTCTGATTTCCCTAGAAGACATTGCCAAAGCAAAAAGGAAGAGGGGAAATCCTATTTTGCTTATTTGATATGTATATATATACATATAGAGAGTATGTTCTACACAAACATTTATTTGCTGATGAGACAGCTTTGTTATTTTTAAATATGAAATCAGACCTCTATGACATGTAATTCAGCTTTCTAGCATTTTAGTTTATAGCCTAGATTAGTGATTATCAACTTTCAGGGCATGTTGGAATCAATCATCTGGGGAGCTTTAAAAAATAACGAAGCCTGGGTTCCACTCTGAGATAGTTCTGATTTAATTATTCTCGGGGGTGGCCTGTGCATCAGAATTTTTAGAAACAGCTCCTCAGTAAAGTTAGAAGTTCCCTGTGAGACACATGCACCCCTAAAGAGGGAAGATTAGCTCTTTTACACCTCAGATAAAAAGCAACCCTTTTCTGGGCTGGCCAATCCTTTCCTAGCAAAACTTTACAAGTGTGAGAAAAGTGACAGGAGTCAGGAGTGGTAAGATAGAAGTGAAAACAGATGAGACTGGTGCTGGCCACAGATACGCTGACAAGTGTAAGTGGTTTAGGTTTGATGCCTGCAGAAGTAATCAACAGGGAAGAGAGAAAAAGGACCACTGAATGAGAAGGAAGGGAGGGAGGGAGGAGAAAGAAAAGAAAAGTAATGACAGCCACCACCCGTCTGCACCATTCTGGGCGCACCACCACCATGAGCCCCAGGACATGTGCAGGTGTGCAGCCCCAGTGCATGTGGGGAGGCTCAACAAAAGAAGACCTTTCTATTGAATTCCACAGGAAGAAAAAAAAGCCAAACATCCAACTGTAGTTCATCCTTGCAGGTACAGGCATATGGGAGGGAAGTGGCGGTGTTTAATAGGAATGTACAAGTATCAAGTTCCTATTGTGTACTAGGAAATGTTCTTCCATTATATTATACCACATCACAAGTATCCAGGCAGGGAACACCTGATTTTTCTCCTCATTACAGCAAAAGGTACCAAAAGCCACCACTGCTAAGGCCTGACCAATATATGTTTCTTTTGAAAACCTTTATGCAGGCCATGTTCACCACCAGCTAATGATTCCCTATTGGTTGACCCAAGGAGTCTCCCCACCTTAACAATTCTGGCCAGCCCCTGATGTCATATCAATTTCCAATCTTCCTTTTAAGCCAGCATTCTCATCCCTCTAGGTAATATAGGCTCTCAGGTGCTTTGTGTATTGGCGGGACAGGTAGTTAAGTTCAAAGAGAGCAAAGCTACTCAAACCTTTACCAGGGTCACCTAAGTTTGATAAAAGCCTTACAAACTCACTGGGGGAGAGAAACAGATAACAAACTTTTACTCATCAGTTCAGATAGTTCACAGATTCCCCAAGGCTTATAAACTCCAGCTGAAGAATGCCGAGCCAAACCCAGAACCCTCAAGAGTCACAGAGGACAGGCAAAGCGGTATGCTGCTAAACAGAGTAGGGTGGACGGGTGACAGTGGTTTGCTGTATGCAACACTGATCTGTGCACCCCAATCCACAGGAGAAGATGGTGTCATCACGACCTCACATACCAAACAACATCTCCTTCTGTTTCACACATGTTTGAGAAGCCAAAGGAGTGGAAAGTGAACACATACGTGTGAATAGCTAGGAATAAGGTCTTTAAATAACAATACAAAACCCACCTAATTAACCCCATAGTGAACCCTAACCCTGCTTCCAAATTACTCCTAATCCAGGTTATTAAATTACTCTAAGGATCTTCAGCTAAGATGCACTCTATTAAGGCAATATACAGCCTGCCCTCCACATCTGTGGGTTCTGCATCTGTGGAGTTAATTAACTGTAAATTGAAAATTCTTTAAAAAGTAAATGGCTATGGCTGCAGTGAACATACACAGACAAGTCTTCCTTGTCCTTACTCTCTAAACAATACAGTGCAACAACCATTTACGCAACATTTACATTGTATGGGGTATTCTAAGTATTCTAAAAATGATTTAAAGTATACGGCAGGGTGTGCACTGGTTACATGCAACTACTATGCCATTTAATCTATTTATTTATTCATTTATCTTTTCATTACCATGGGCAATTAAATACCAGTAATGATGCCATTTTATGAAGGGATTTTGGTATTGGGGGGAGGTCCTAGAACCAATCCCCCATGAACACTGAGGGACAACTGTACTTTAATTCCTGTAGATCCTCTATAAGCAGCAGACCATTCTTAGGAAATTTTCCACCTGTAACAGTCAAATTAGTTATTCATAAGTTTTCCAGAAATAGATTCAAATAAGAATGTCTCTCACCTATAAGGTCTTCATTAAAGGAAGTGAATGTGGGCAGTTTCTCTCAGCATATGATAATGTCACATGACCCATCACATTTCACTTCTCTTCACGCAAGCCCATGAGTAATAACAAGCCCCTCACTCTAGGTCAAACTGCCTTCCTCATTTTATCTCACATTTTCCCCAAACTCATTGCCTACAGACAGAGGTTCCAGGTCTCGAGAATATGAATTAAGTGCTGAGCTGTGTCTATTTCTGGAACAGTACTATTGTCTTTGAGGGTTGCATGACCAACTTAATAAGGTTTAGACTTAGATAAACTTCAGGAATCTTGAATATGACTTTTCAGTCTAAATCTTTAAAACGGCATCTACTATTAAATAAACCATTAGGTAAAATCTCAAGATTTAAATTATCCTAAACACTTTCTCAGGAATGCATTCATGTGTCTTTGAAATCATGTATCCATCCGCTGTTGTTTTCTGGCATGTTTTAGAAGGAATTAAGAAGTTATTTATTCCGTAATCACCTGACGATGTCTTGCTGAATGCTGTGTATTTCACAGCAGGACTACTACAATTGATGCAGTTGAATGTGGCATCTCGAAGAGTGATTCACTGCAACCTGTGCATGGAACTCCACACGCCTGAGAGCAGTACTTCTCAAATATTAATATGCACACAGATCCCTTGGGAATAGTTTTATCCTGCAGGTGTGGGGTAGCATATTGGCCTCATGCAATTATAGGGGCCGGCAGGTCTGAAATTTATAAGGCACACTGGCAGGCTGGAAACTCTGGCAGAAAGAAATCAATGCCGCAGTTTAGAGGCAGAATCTCTTCTCTGGGAAACTTATGTTTTGGCTCTTCCAGCTTTCCAGCTGGTTGGATGAGGTCCACTCACATTATTGAGGATAACCGGTTTTTTTAATTTGTATTTTTTGCAATTTTTGGCTGGGGCTGGGTTTGAACCTACCACTTTGGGCATATGGGGCTGGTGCCCTACTCCTTTGAGCCACAGGCAGCACCCTGAGGACAACCTTTTTTACTTAAACTCAACTGATTATATTCTTTAATTACATCTAAAAAGACTTCAGAGCAACCTCCTGAGTAGCAGGTACAAGAGCCGAGCCAACTGCACGTGAAGCTGACCGTCACAGCCAGGGAGTGAGCTGCTGCTCCCAGGTAAGGCAGAAGCCATCAGTCCACTGCACAGTGCATGGGAAGGCCGGGGAAAACCCAGTTTTGACAGCAATTGCTTCCCTTTCTCCTCTGATTTTAGAATTAGCAAAATTAAATACCTATTCCACGCCATTTTACAGGCATTTCTCCTCTTACAGTTCTTTCCATCTGCTTTTCTCTTGAGCCTGACCTCTTAAATGATCACAGACCCAGCGGCCCTGATCACCATATGGGTCCAGAATTGAAAGACTTGTTCTCTAAAAGAAGGTTTTTAATTGCAGTTGTCATTTTAGAGTCAGACACTGAGGCAACCATCTGGCATACAGCTGCCATAGCCTGTGATGCCAGCAACAACCACAGCCCTTGAGACCAGGTGGGACAAATCTATTGGCTGGTCACACACTTTCTCCCATGCAGAACAAGGAGGCAAGTTATGCCTCTAGGAGTATTTCCTGCATAATTCTTCATGAAAGACATTCCCAGGGAAGGATTTGGTCAGTTACAACAAACAACCAACCAAACAAACAAAAAATACCTCATGACTAACTTTTAAAGGATATTTCCCTTCTCTGCACATCTACTGCACACAGTAATTTGAACTTTCAATACAACTCAATACATGTCCCTCTTTACAGTTTTAAAAATGTGTCCGTACTCCAACCCCCTATGTAATTATAAGTATCTCAAGAAAGGAGATGGGGGGCTTTCCTTTAAGTGACAGTTCCACCCAGTCTCTGGCAACAGTGGGAAAACCGTTCTTCATCTAACGAGGAATGAAACTCTTGATGTGTGTAGGAAAGAAACTCAGACAAGTGGCCTAAAAGTATCAATTCTTTTCCTCATGCAAATGTTTCTTGTAGTAATAATACTTTTAAAAAACCTTCCAAGGATGATATAATCAATACTCTAAAATCTCTATGAAATGGTCTTATAATCCTGCTTTTAGATACTAGGCAATAAATAAATGCCAGAAAAATTAAAGCCATTCTAAATCATTGTCAATGTTCATTGGTAACAAATGATATATCTCACAAATTCACTATGGCTTAAAAAATGCTGCATTAAATACTAGCTCTGACCACATCACCAGAGAATAAGTTTCAAAATCAAAGCATGCCAACCTCATTGCTAACAAGAGAAATACAGATTAAAACTATATATCATATTCCATCTAAGTCATATTGAAAAAGATCAACAGATCAGATAACACAGTGAGTCAGGTAGGGTGTGGGGACATAGGTACTTTTGTAATGCTGGGGTATAAAGCAGGAGTATTTGTCAATGATATCTATCAAAACTATAAATGCAAATAGCCTTTTACCTAGCACTTTCACTTCTAAGAATATATGACATGTATTGATAAATCCATTGCAGTGTTAATGTATAGGCACACAATTTGCAAACAACCTAACAGTTCAATGATAGAGAACTGGTAAAAACAAATCAGGCCCATGCAAACAAGGGAGATAAGCAATGGTTTAAAAGGCACCTCCTTGTCGTTATCTTTGTAAATGTTGATCCCCAGTCTACAGCATTCAAGAAAATAAAAGAAGGTGCAGACCAAGGTGTAGAGTGACCTGGGCTGGCTGTCTTCTACTGCCTTTGGGGATCTGCTCTCTGCCCTTGTCACTTAACTCTGTCCCAGAAGGCTGATTTTTATGGACAACACAAGCAATGTCAACCAGCTCTCCGGTCCTCTGTTTCCATTAAGTTTGGCCAATGGAGAAGTTCAGTGTCAGGAAAGAGGGGCCAAGGGGAATGCATTTTGGATATTTGTGTCTTGGCTCCCTCCCTGTGGAATCTTCTCCATCTGGCTGGCTGAGCCCCTCTCCTGAAGGTCTCAGATTGTCTTGAGACAGTTGTTTCCAAGACTTACTTCTTCCCCCTCCCTGCCCACTTGGGCCTGGGGAGTCAAGACACCAATCTCCAGACCCAGGTGTCTGCATCATGTTTTCCCCACTACTGCCGGTGGTTTCCTTTAACTCTGTGCACACATTTATAAACAGTCCTTTTACCAAACTCTTCCTAAATCTTCCTAATTGAAGGGTTGCCGTCTGTTTGAACCTAGAACTCTGACATACCACACCAAACCAACACTGTTTCTGTTTTCTTGCTTTTTAAAGACAAGAACACACACATAACACACATACACATGTGTTAATATATGTTTATATATATTCACATGTATTATGTAGACTATTTTGGGAGTTAGATCCAAGCATGTGGGAATCAAACTCTATTTGGCCTTATAAGAGGAAAATAAATGGCCGGAAAACTGACATGGAGAAGAAACTTTTTATTTTATATCCTTTTGTCATTTTTGAATTTCCTATCATTTTTATGTACTTACAAATTGTTTGAGTTTAAAATAAATTCAAGGCAGATTCGGCCATGGCAAATGTGTGTGGCTTTCATCCAAGTGACAGTCCCACATGGTCCCTGGAGCACCAGGATCAATAGAAGAGAAACCATCTCTGACAGGGTGAGCAAGACATAGGTGGGGGATAGAGAGTTATGTGGCCCCAAAGCATCAATTTTTCCTTTTTATGCAAATGTTTTTGTAATAACAATACCCTTTTTAAAACCCCTCAAGACAGGCATAATCAATCCTCTAAAATCTCTTTTAAAAAGCAGGGAAATCATTCTAGTCAAAAGCCTAGTATGAAAAATTAGTAAGGAAAGATACATATATTTTTCCATGCTCAAATTGCCTACCACCTGGTCAACAATTAAGAATATCAAGTGTATGTGCTACTCCCCGCACAGCAAGGAATATAAAGCAAACATCAGGCTGGTCCACTCCTTCCTGCTGCTTATTGTCTAGTTTGAGAGGCAAAATTAACAAATGCAATCTACTGTGAATCAGGTGCTTGCCTTGAAATGCAAACATGGGGCCAGAAATGGAGAGAGAGGTGACCCAGGCAAATATAGATTTTTTTGAAGAATGAATGATTCTGAGAGGCAAGAAAAGAAAGACAAGGTTGTCCAGGTTGAGAACAGAGCCAAGATAAGGAGGAATTGAGCAAAATGGGACAACACAGTGACCGCAAGTCAGACTCTGAAGACAAAGAAGTAGTCAACAACCATGCACCCCCATTTTGCAGGTGGAAAGACTGAGGAACAAGAGTGTTTTGAGTGTGTACACTGTTAATAGGATTGGGTTGCCCCAAAGTAGGTTTAAATAGGCAAGATGAGGAGGCCAAGGAAACATTCTAGAATGGAATCTCAGCCTTTGTCCACCTACACTCATAATACATATATTTTGTACTGAAAGTGATCTGAATAAACTTGGTACTTAGTTTAAAAACTTAACAGTCAAGGGCTGGTAAATAAATATGGAATCTAGGCAGTTGTAGATCACCTTAATATAATTCCAGCCTAAATACACTATTATGCAGGCAATTACAAATGAATTGAAGGAGTATGTGTGTGTGTGCGTGTGTGACTTTGCCCTGTTCGGACTTGTTCAACTGAGGAAGTTTAGCTTTGAAGGTGTGGGTTTCAGGAGCCTGTTGGCATATATGTTTAATTATTCACTGTGATTGCTTTAAGAAAACTGCATGAAAAGAAGTTTATATCCATGTTATTAAATTAAGGGATTAAAGAATGATTCCCTGTGTTTCAAAGAAATTAATGCAATGAAGGACTTTAAATGGAAAATTTGAGTCTATTTTTTTATTTTTTATTTTTTGTAGTTTTTGGCCAGGGCTGGGCTTGAACCCTCCACCCTTAGCATATGGGGCCGGCGCCCTACTCCTGGAGCCACAGGCACCACCCTTGACTGTCTCTTTAAAGTAGGATTTTTAAAAATGTAATTTATAAGAATTTTTAAAAAGTCATCTGTAGAATAAAACACACTGTAGCTGAATGGAAAAGTAATTGTCTTTCTCTACTGACAAACATAAAATAACTGAGCTGGAATGAATTTCAATTGCACCTTTTTCTCTTTAACATTCTTCAGTATCAGTAACTCCAAATAACTCCTAAAAACAAATACACTGTTTTTATTTTTGCTTATCCTTGAATTTCTTGGATCACTGAAGAATGAAGGGTAGTTTGAATTCCCCCAACACTTGCTGAATTCTCCTTTCTTTCTTTTGCAGGAATATATGTCCCAGAATCAGGTATCAATCAGGTGACTTAACAGAAAATAAAACCTAAAATTTTAAAATGACTCTTACAAGTGGAAATTATATAGTTGCCAAAGGCAGTATTTCAGAATACTAGTATGCATTCCATATTCAAAAAGCTGGAACACTTTGAGCACTTTCAATCATGTTCCTTCATCTTTTAACAGGGATAATAGGGATAAAATACACTTCTAAAAGCTGGGGAGAGGTGAGCAATTTGCCGTAAATGCTGTCCTCAATATGTGACAGTTTTAGTTTTTATTGACAAAGCTGATTTTAATGGTGCATTTATAGGGCAAAGGCTGACTGTAGTCACTCTGAGATGAGCCAAAAATAAGAATGTAGGGGCTGGGGCTGAAGAAAAGAGGAAGCCAGTTGAGAAAATTAAGCCACATCAGTGCAAATGGATATAGTATACCAAGCGAGAGAGCAGAATGTGGCACTATTTCATCAACTGTCAAAATAATAACTTTATGCTTCTGTTGAAAAGTGCTTTTAAGTTAGTATTTTATATAAAGTGATAGCAACTGAGAAAACAATTCTCCCTCAGTTGAGAGGGCTTAGATGGTCCATTGTAGCAACAAGAAAAATAACCCAGAGGCTGAAAATAAGAGATGATTAAATAATTCTCTTGGTGACAGTCAAAACAACATTGGCAAATGGCAAAGACCGACGGAGGCAAGATAATGACCACAGAGTGTATGGAGTTTTATAACATTCTGATTCAACTAAAATAATTTATTACTTACCACAGAAGTTAGTCAACATAAATAAATACAGACTATTCATCTGTTCTTTGAGAGCACTCATCACAAACTCTTGTAAAAAGGGCAGACTGTGTAAGACATGGTCCTTTCCTCAAGATACTTATGCTTTTTCAGGCAATTTTTAAAATGCACCAAAATGATTTTTATCAAAAAGAACGTTGGAAATGGGAAAAAGTCTATATGAAGATGTCCTTTTCAAATTAAGTTATTCATTTAAGGTTGAAACAATACTTTATCTCTCAGTGCTGAGGCAGCTTAATGAAAAATGCAAAAACTAATAGAAAACCTGAGAAGAACAGACTTTTTAAAAAGGTAATGACTATTACAGAATCAGAAAAATAAGCCTCTGAGATGAGCCATTTCAACTAAACATGGAATTTGGTCTGAATATCCATTTCCTGTGAGGTTAGAATTTTCACAAATAAATTTCTTGGTGGAGGCATTTTCCCTTTTTCAAAATGTGCTGTGGGGGTCTTGTGTATGCCCAGTTCCCAAAAGGTTTTTCAATTACGGTTTTATTAAACATGTGAAAATACTGGTCAAAACAGATGATTTCCACATTTTTTCCTCTGGAAAAAGGCCAAAAATACTGCTGTATTTGGGAAAAGCACCCAGTTTAAAGGGTAAAATAAGGAGGACCAATAAGCTTGGTTTCTGACAACCAAGTAGGTTTGGAGTAGACAAGGCTGGAAGAAGCCAAAGCAGAGTGGGCGCAGTGGGCGCCTGAGCGGGAGACAGTCCACAGGTTGTTCTGTTTGGCCTAAACTCTTTTCTTTTAAAAATGTGAACCAAGTTTTAAAGTTAGAGGATTTCAAGTGAAAATATTTGGTGGCAGTGGGCCTACACTATTCCATGACAACAGACAGTTGGTAGTGAAATGCACTTCTCCCTGGAGAAGGTGTTTGCATCCTTCCTGGCCAGCTCCTGTAGCTACCTGAAGTTTTACAATTAATACTAATTTAAACTGCCCATTCAATTCTCTGATTGTGGAACAAATGCCTAGTCCAGTACTGACTGTTGTCACGATTACCTTATTTATTCATCACAACCACCACATAGTTTTGTCATCACCATTTTGCAGATGAGGAAAGTAAGGGCCAAAGAGATGAAATCACTTGTCCAAGGTCAATGAGAGGCAAAGTCAGCAATGACACATAAGTCCCTATCTCTGCAGAAAAACAGTATTCCCAGTTCAAAAGTTCAAGAGCAGAGCTTCACACTCATTCCAGTAGAAAGCAAAGATGCTGGGTATAGCTCTTGGGAGTTGAAGGGAATATGCAGGAGGCAGGCAAGCAGTGTGTTTCTTATAAAAGAGCTTTGCGTCTTTGCAATTACTTCACTCATTTTAGGAGACACATAAGGACAGCTTGGTGAAGTCCAAGCGTTCTGGGTCAAAAACTTGAATGTGGGTAAAGGCTCTGACATGTACAGACATGTACAGACATCTGTAAGAATACAGACAAGCAGCTTAATGTCTAGGAACCTTTATTTCTTGATCTATGAAACAGTAGCTTGTACAGTCAAGGTGAAGAGCAAACATGCTTGAACCACATGTGAAAATCTTCCAGACACAAGCACTCTCTCGTCAGGAAATTAACATTCTAGGCAATGCTCCCTCATACTGAAGAAATTTACAGGAAAGGAATGACAAGATAATTAAGAGTTTGGTAAATCTATTCCTACTCCTCAATTGAAGACAGCAGTTTGATGACTTCTAAAAAATCTTTTAGGAAATCTGAGTTGAATAGATAAATTGAAATATGATAATATTTTTGTTACCACCGTGCTCCAAAGCTTTCAAAGATATAATCAAATCAGTCGTTGCTATAATAAAGTTCCCAAGAGTGCCTAGGGGATCTTTAAACCACCCTTCTAGAACCAAATAATCTGGTTTTAAAATATTGTTCATAACCAGTGTTAAGTTATGGCAAATAAGCAGTAACTTGAGAATCAGGTTCAATTTTCAAATCCTTTGCTGACTCTTGCACATTTATCAGGCAAGAGCTGATCTGCTTTGCCTTGGAGACACTTAATATGTTATTTGGCTACATGCTAATAAAATTAGTAAGTTCGACATGCAGAGATGGGGAGGCAACGTGGCGCCTTAAGACTGTGAAACTCTAAAAGATTGAAATTGAACTCTGTTTGGCTTTCTTTCTCAAGAAGATAAAACCAGCATACTTTCATTCAGAGTTGATGAAGGAATCAGAGAAGAAAATGAGAAACAACTTTGTTTAGATTGTTAAGTATCTAGTTGAGATACACTTAATAACATCCACATATATGGAAAGCAATACTCCTTAATCTTCTCTCCTTGAGGTCATTTCCTTGTGTAAAAATTAATTATGTAATATTGTGACGTGATTTCTACTGGAGTAGGATTCACCATGCTGGGAAGGCAGTAGGTTGCGGTAGAGAATGCTCTGAAGTAACCAAGATTATGGGCAATTGCTCAACCACCCTGTGCCTTTTCTCTGACCAGCTAAACAGGTGGGCTAAACTTGATGATCTTTAAGGTCCTTTTCATTTTGAAAAATGGCACAAAAGGACAAAGAAAGGCATATTCAGATTAACTTTAGTGTCTAAGATAACACCAAACACTTCAAAACCTTCCCCTTCATGTATTTTTCAAGCAGAGGAAGTGAAATTAAAAAAAAAAAAGTTTCAAGCATTGTTAAGGCTGCTAGAAAGGACAAAAAAGGGCAGGAAATTCAAAACTAAATCTGAGAATCTGCCCTTAAAATGGGTTAATCTGCTTGCTTTCTGAGAGTGCAATTGATGAACACGTGCAAGGTTGATCTTGGCCTTTCCTGGGCATTACTTACTACTGTCATGACCTTACTGCTATTTGCAACAAACAGCACAAAGGTCTCTCATGTGGTGAGTAGCTATGACTTCTTTGATGCCCTCCAATGAGTGAACAATCTACTCCCCCATTCAAGTCCTTGCCATTGCACTAGAGTTGGGGTTTTAGTCTGTTTGTGCTCCCATAACAAAATATCTGAGACCCGGCAATTTATAAAGAAGAGAAATGTATTTTTCAGTTTTGGAGGCTGGAAAATCCAAGGTGAAGACTCTGGCAGGTTTGGGGTCTGGTAGGGCCCCCGTCCCTGCTTCTTAGATGGCACCTGGTTGCTGAGTCCTCCGGAGGGATGAACATGATGTCCTCAAATGGCAGAAGACAGAGAGCACTTATGACTTAATCACCTCCCCAAGTCCCCACCTCTCGATAACACCAAAATGGGGACTAAGTTTCAAGGTGAATTTTGGAGGGGACGCACCACACTACAGTAGTTGGTGAGAAGAAAGAGCAGCATTTACACAACAATATTTGATTGTCAACAGCAAGAGTCAAGATATGTTCCAACAGCAATTTTACTATGGAAAACATCTTGGAGGTGCATACTTCCTACATAGTACCAGGACACAGCTGGCTCCTTCCAGAGAGAACAGCCACATGCATGAAATGAGGGGATCGAAGCTGTGACCTTGGCATTATTAGCACCACAACACATTTGGGAAATGAAGTAACGCTTAGTACTACGGGAATAAGTGACCTAAACTTTGAAATGTTTCGAATTTGGTTTGGCTAGGAAGTCAAATTATAACGCTTTCTATTTCTTAAGAAGACTTTTTAATGTAAGGTTTAGTAGGAACATAATTTTGGCACCTTCAATTTACCTCCCTCCCCACTCAAATAATCTTTCTGGCAGTGAGATAGACCTCATGGTGAAGTGAGAGCCTACATGCCTAAAAGGCTGCATGACTGAGATGACTGGGAGGTATATTTTGGCCACATTTCACAGCCTCCTATCTGTCATGGCCTATTCTTTGTACCAATGTAACTGCTGATTGGCTCCCGTTCTTACAGAGTCCGGTGTAAAAATGTGTGTCTATAAAGTAACTCTGATAAAGAGATCAAAACTGAAGAAACATGAGGAATAGGGGAAAAGAGGCCACCCCAGCTCTGATTTGGGGATGCTGTCCTTGCTGTTCCCTCTAACTAGATTGCTCTCACCTTGGAGTTCTTTCCTCTTTATCCCCTTACTTCCATCTAGTCACTGCACAAATAGCACCTTATCAAGGATGCCATTGTTGACAACCTTTTCTAAAATCACAAACACCCACCATTACTCTTTGCCCTGACCCTGTACTCATCCCCTGAATTATTAGTAACATTTTATTTGTTAGCTTGTATCCAAGGACTTTGTCTAAATCACTGCTGTACTTGCCTAATCTCAAATTGACCTGCACACAGTAGTTGGTGCTCAATCAACACTGGCTGGTAGTTTTCAATTTCCCTAAATCCTCCAAAGCCAACTTTCACAACTTACCCTTAAGTTCCAGAACAAACTTTCTACCCTTCTGATCAATTCCTCTTATTGTAAAAAATTATTGTGTATTTGCAGCTGCTGAATAAGGAATAAGAATATGCTCACAGGGAAAATAGAAAAAAAAAAATGTTAAACCCAGGTACAGCCACATAGGAGTTTCCCAACTATGGCCCGTGGGCTGCATGTAGATTATGTGAGAAATGTTTTGCCTATCTGCGGTGGCAGATATTATGAAAATTATGCATGGACTCTTTTTCTTGCTCATCAGATTTTGTTAGTGTCTGTGTATGTAATGTGTAGCCCAAGACAACCCTTCTTCTTCCAATGTGGCCCAGAGAAGCAAAAAGACTGGACATCCCACTGTAAACAGTCATTGAAGATTTTCAAAAAGATAACAAGCTCAACGGTTCATCAGTCAAAATTAGCAGTAAAAGAAAATCAAGTTAGAAGTCAAGGAGAGTTTCTTTCTTGGGAGGAGCTCATGAAACTGGCTCATGAAGTTGGAGCCAAGATATACTGTTCTGAAGTCAAGGGCACGATGTGGAGCTGTGCAATAGCTGTGAGCACACATGGCTTTTTAAAATTTAAATTAACTAAAGTTAAATAAAATCACATAGTCAGTTCTAAGTCACACCAACCATTTTCAAGTGTTTAAATAGCCACATGTGACCAGGAAAAGAGACAGAATGCTTTTGCCCTTACAGAAAGTCCTACAGGACAACATTGATCTAAAGAAATCCACAGGGGCTGGTTACTCAGCTTCCAAGGGGTTCTGAAAAGGAAGGGCCAAGGGACCTGGAGGAGAAGCAGGACACAGCTAGGAAAGCATCCCCCTGGGAAGGGACCTGCCTGCTGGCTTGGCTCATGTGTGTAATTAAAGTCCCCTCCCGGCTTCTCAAGGAATGTGTGTCATATGAAATGACTGTCTGTCTGCAGTGTCACTGCTGAGGTAGGGACAGACGACAATTAGGGACAAAGGTTAGCATTCCAGGGCAAATCCGTAAGCCCTCAGCAGCAGCGGCACAAGGTTCCAAAGTGAGAGAAATGGACCGAACTGGGTTTGCAACAAGCTGAAACCTGTAAGGACTCCAGTCAGCTGGCACAACCTCTCAAAATGCAAATCCCCGAGCCTGAGAGAAAAGTAAGGCTCCTCTGACTCCGAAGGTCTCAAGTAATTCTTATTAAGCCCCATTTCAATGACTGAAACCTAATGCAGGGCCCAGGCACACAGATTAAGTTTCCAGTCAAAGCTGACAGAAGCCTAAAGCAAGGAAATTAACATTTTAGGAGAAAAACTGGCTTTTTAAAAAGATTTTTCTTGGACGGTTTAAGTCCTAGCATGCCAAATAAGGGTGAATTTCTAGAAGAATATGGCACAGAGGAGATCAACGGCTGGGAGAATTTATTCACAGGGGAAAACCCCAATGCCCTCAGGGAAACCACTTCTGCAAGACTCCAGATGAAAACTAAACCCCATTAAAAGCATACCTTCAGGGCGGGCTTTCTCCTTGAAGAGGTCTACTTAGCCTCCAACTCTCTTTTCTGTAGTATTTGCAGAAGTCTGCAGGGTTTATAAGCCCTACCATTCCACATCCAGAAACCTTAAGCATATTTTTCTCTCACAAAACAATACTATCTTTAAAGTCCTTTTAAGATTAAAACTAAAACCTTTATCTTCTCCTGCAATAAAATATTATAATTACGATGTACTAAAAAAATCTTTAATTTCAAAACACAGGAATGGAGAAGTACAGATAATTTAATTTGTCCCACTGTGATTATAGGAGCCAAGAAATGACCTGAATGCAGCTCCTTGGGCCTGGAGGAGAATGGGAACTTTGAGAATTGACTATTACTGTCCTGTTCATGATGGTCACCAATAAACACATGTGGTTACTGAAATCCAAGTTAACTGAAATTAAAAAAAATATTTAAAAGTCAGTTCCTTAGTTGCACCTGCCACATTTCAAGACCCATGTGGCTAATTAATAGTTTCCATGTTGGACAGCACATGTAGAAGGTATTTTCATCATCACAGAAAGTTCTGATGAACGTTTCTCTAAGAGGACTCTATCATTCATCCCCATTTCCTAATGGCGATGATGAAGTAACAGCTCGTTACGTACAAGGTTATTTAACTACTGGCAACCTTGTCCACACTGGTGAACTCCTTGCAGTGGTTTATATATGTTGTCCAGTCACCCCCATATCCCCAGGTCCCAGGTCCACTAAAATGGCATTAAATGTAAACATTTAATAACATCTATTGAGGCTCAGCCCAGTTGAAAGCTAAATTTCTTCTAATTCCAAAGTATGTTGTGTATCTTTGTCATATTTGAAGTGAAGGCATGTCAGGAAAATGTCTATGGGGGATACCCAGGAAAAAGAAGGCACTCTGCAGAATTAATGAATTAGTTTCCAGATGTGTCCTCGGGTTACTTTGGGTGGAATGAGGTATGGACAGAACCCAAGGATATGCTGGGAGGTACTGAAAGTCCTGGAACTCTAAAGAGCTTCCCCATATATCTTTTCAGGTACAATGAAGGAAATGGTGTTTAAACAGGAAAATTCGTAAAGTGCTGATGATGGAAGCCTAGTGCCAAAGTGGGATCAGGAGCAGGAAGGCCCAGGTGCTGAGCTGATGGACAGGGAGGCTGTGGTGAGCTCCCTTGCTTTCTACCAACTGCAAAGGCCTGGTGGAAAAAGAAGAAAGGGAACTCACCACCTCCGGATATGGGGCCTGCCTTCCCACCACAAACTCCTGGCCTTGCAGTGCTTTTATTATTCCACTCCCCCACTTAACAATTTGCCAGCCTTTCACAGAATTAAGCCCAAACTAAAAGCCTGGTATTTAAGGCCCCCATAATCTGAGTACCTTTCTGCTGAGCAAGTCCTTTTATCAGAAACTCTTTAATATTGACTCTTTCTGCCTCCATGGCCAGAATTTCCACCTCCCCACCAGATCTAAGGAATGGCCAAGATCATCACCATGGTGGCCTGCCCAGCCCCCGGAAGGAGTTCAGCGCCTTCTCTGTCATCTGCGAGATTTCTGAGACCACGTGAGGTGACTCCAAGAATGACATCAAGGATGCCTGGTGTCCAATGCTGCCCCTAAGGACGGGCCCGATGTGACTCACAGGCTCGTTGCCCACTTTGACTGTGGCTGGTAGACTTGGAAAACTGCCTCAATGTGGTCAGGCTCACATACCCTAGCAGGCACTCGTCAACTTCCCTCCGTTTCCTTGAAGCAAGTGGAGAAATATGGCTGGGGGCTAGCAATGGATGATAGTGCCCCTTTGAAATGTACCCAGACTTTTAGACCCAGGCCAAGTGCTTTCTTTTCTGGAAAGTCATCATTACTACCCACCTCCAACACTGTGCTTTGTCTCTTTTGGTCTTGGTTTTGAACCATCTTTATGGTACAATAGCTTTTTTTTTTTAGAGACAGAGTCTCACTTTGTCGCCCTCAGTAGAGTGCTGTGGCATCACGGCTCACAGCAACCTCCAACTCCTGGGCTTACGCGATTCTCTTGCCTAACCCTCCCGAGTAGCTGGGACCACAGGTGCCCGCCACAAGGCCTGGCTATTTTTTGCTGCAGTTTGGCTGAGGCCGGGTTTAAACCCGACATCCTTGGTATATGGGGCTGGCTCACTGAGCCACAGGCTCCGCCCTGTACTATAGCTTTTAAGATGGGCCCACATTTACCCATTTTGTAGGTGAGTTTCCAAACTCTTAAAACCTTGCTCATATTTGTTATACCAAATTTAAAGTCAACAGATTGGAAGTTTTGAACCCAATAAGTGGTACTATGTGCTGTGAGACATCAAGTAGGTACACTGACCTCCATGGTCCAATTCTTCATTTGTAACCTAAGCTAAGTTGGGCTAGAGCTGTGTTTCTCAAGATGAGTGTCACACTAGAACCATCCAGGGATTTTTTAAAACAATGATGCTAGAGACATACCGCAGAGCAATGAATCAGAATTTCTCAGTGTTTGGTTCAGGCACTGGGATTATTTAAAAAATCTCTCAGTGTGCAGCCAAGTTGAAAAAAAATAGGAAAGGATTTATTCTATATGGATTAGAGAACTCAATAGGAAAAAACGTAAGAGTTAGAGATGGGGGTATAGTCGTATTGGACAGAGGTAGTCAGGCCTGCAAGTGATGCCACACTCATCTTTGCCTTGAGCTGGCTGCATGGGAAATTACAAACTGCATTATAGCAGAACCTTATTATAGAGGCATACAGGTATAATCAGGTACAACTCAAATAATTTTCAAGCTGAATTACAACTCAAGCTGCAAAACATTTTGGAATGAGGTAGGAATCATAACTATAACTGGCTCAGGGCAATGGTTGCCATTGTATATATTCTTCCTGGAAGATCATTTTTAGATTAATTTTACAAGTTCCTATCTTTTTAAAGGGGGAAAGTCCTTTGCCAGTCACCCAGGGGACAATAAGCTTAAAGGAAGATCTGTTTGAAAGATCTTGGGAGCAGGTTTCCTGACTGAATTTCTAAAGTGTTTTGACCCTACAAGGCAACATGAATAGTGAGTTCAAGGAGACCAATGTGAGAAAGCATATTTCCCTTTAGATAATCTAGCAAAGATGTTAAGAAGGTAAATAGTTCCTCATATCAGAATGAACAGTTGTGGATAAGCTCTTTCTTCAGAAAATCGCAAGGCTAAAGAAATATAACACAACAACATAAATTTTAAGTCAAGACATCCTTGCAATTTAATTCCTCTCCATAGGCTCTGTGATATTTTTCTTTTCTATTCTGTTAAACAAATATATAAAGAGCACCATTTATACACCAGCTCTAAAGAAGAACCATTTCTGGAATACTTAAAGTTTAAGTATGTTCTTGGTATAATGGCATCTGCCTTACCAGGAAATCAGTATGTTAAAAGTAAAGTTCTCTATAGCATTATGTAAAAGATATTATTCTAAATGATTTACCAAGGCATCCCTTTTCAAAAAAAGAAAATACATAAAGAGGTAATACCAAAATCCATCACAGTTTGAAAAAAAATCTCTACAATTATAATAAACGCATGAACCCAGTCATTGTTTAATGAAGCTCATCTTTGCTGGAAAATCTCCACTGAGGAGGAAAGACCACAGTGACCTTTGGTACCAACCAGGTTCTCTGGAAAAATCATCCTAATGAATACTTTTGGGAAAGAAAAGAAAGAAATCCAAATCATAGTGTGGGAGCTAATTTATTGCGTTCAGAATTACATAAATGACATCATGACTCCAACTCTCTTTTTATGTTGTAAGGAAAACAACATTTCTACAGTGCAAGGAGCAGGAAAGCAGGACTATAAATTAGCTTTGCATGACACAAACAATGCAGCTCCTGCTAATCGAGGCGATTCTTTATCATGTTCTTTAAAAATGCATTAGTCATGCAGGTAGGCTGTGATACTCCTCAATGTATGCTTTTATATAAAAGTGATTTCACTAAATATCAGCTGTCTGTTCCTCATGTTCTACCGGTCAAAATGGTTCTGTTTTTCTCTATATTTTTATTTAGATATCATGTTTAAGAAGTTCTGAAAAGGAAGCCAAAAATAATACCTAACCTCTCTAGTTGATGGTAAAGAAGTTCTCTTCCTACAGAAAGATGCCCATATTCCTGATAGTGTTGGGCACCCTGAAGCTCTGATAAACAGCAAAACCCCAGGACTATAGCAACTGGTACAGCCTTTTATAAATGGCAACATTTGTCTACTGACAATATGACATGACCCTTAAGAAGACAGACCACACGGTGTATAAGAGAGAAGCTGTCACCACAAGAAAAGGGGAAAAGAAAAATGACTCATTACATAGTTTGAACTCTAGTAAGACGGGCGGACAAAATCCTCAAAGAAGTGTATCTTAAAACAGGAAATTCTCTAGTCCTAAATGTGGCTTTCGATGTTTGAGGCAAGAACAACGCTCCTGATGTCTTACCTCTTCTACAATTCAGCCATGAAAACTATGAAGACATAAAGGACCATCAATTTTTATCTGAGATTTACTTACAAATTAAGCAGTGAGGAAGCACAATGACTAAAAATGGTAAAATGGGTGAAAAGATGAATTCGTGATACTTTACCATGTCTCAGTGGATGAACAGTCCTATTACAGCTTGGGCAGATGATTTCATCTTTCTGGGCCTCCATTTCCACATCTGTAAAATGGGATAATTATGCCTATCTCAGAGAGCTTTTTCCAAGATTAAATATGACAAGCAATTGAAAAACTGCTCTACAAATAATGAATCATTCTATTAAAATAAGGGATTATTTTCTAAGATGATTATACTCAGACATGGTCAGTATGTTTTCTTCAAAGTCATCAGACCAGACTTTTTCCACTGGTGCTGTTTTGCCTGCATGTCTCAATGATAGTAAAATTATTGAAGTCACTTCTCTTTTCTGTTTTCCTGGCACTAGGTTTTTGTCTGCCTGGATTGTAGGCAAATGACCACTTTCACAATTTTTGTTTGCTTTTAATAATTATTTAACAGTTATTTTAGCAAGGAAAGACATTTTATATGTTCCTAAAGGGTATGTTCCAAAGAGAGCTGTGGGCAGAAATGTTTACTAAAACCTTCCACGGCATACTGGTCACCACCAATAAATTGCATACAGGCCCACAGTGAACCAACACAATCATCAATTACCCAGTCTGATCCCTTCATTTTCTTCTAACTTCAAGACACTTCAATTTAGAGAGAATAAGAGCCAAATTGGCCTCCATGGTCATCTTATGATTTGAGAAAAGTGACACCAGATCAATCAAACATTCCCAAGATTTTCAGGGCTCACTCCAAAGGCTTTCTAGAAGATAAATTTTATTAAAGTACTGATCATAATCAAAACAGTACATTGTATCAGAGGTCAAGTATTGTTTTTCACTTCCTTTCCCAGAACTTCTTAAAAATGAATGTTTGAAGACAGATATAGAGAAGAACAAAATTGTTTTGACTGGCAGAAAATGACTTACACAGACATCTAATATTTAGTTGAGTTGTTTTTTATAAAAGAAGTTATATCTTGGGAGTAGCAATGCTAACAGTCTTGACTCATATGGCGCTAATGGCAGCTGCAACAGTTATTCAACAAGTTAATGCTGAATTGTTAAGAAATTATATCTGTTCCTTTGCCTTGAAGATAACAGGCATCTGATAAATAAACTGATAATAGGCAATGCTCAGAATTTTTGAAAATGCTTCTGTAAAGCATTTTTTTGTGCGCTGAATAAACCAATGTGATTACATAATTGCCACAAGCATTCTCACCAGTATCATCATTGAAATCTTGGTAGACAGATATTTTGAACAGTTCTGAAAGCTAACCAATGCAATGCCAAATCATTAAATAAAAGCATTACATTTCAGCCATTTCCAATAAGTGCTGCAGAATATTAAGACATAAGAATATTCAATTTTTTATTTCATTTGTTCTCCCTCCCCCTAGATAGAGCAGTTCAAGTCTATATGGAATGAGTTGAAGTCAGTGGTCACTCCAGAATTCCCACAGAGGAGGGGCTACGACCCAGCGGAAGGCAGGTGAGAAGCCAATCTGGAAGCCGTGTTTGCCCCGGGAGCACACCACGTGGGTGTCTAGATGGTATGCTTCTTCGGTTTTTGTAGGGAACTATAGCTATAGACTGTGGTACAGGAGAAGGTGGAAGGCCTTCAAGATCTTTCTGGAAACACACCCTATTCCTATTAATGTGAGGAAGGCTTTTATTTAAGTCTACTTAGCCCCTGTCATTTTGATCACATTTGCAGCAAGGGATACGTCCCCTCAGGCAGGCAGAAGGGTGTCCTCTGGCAGTCTTATATTGTACCAAAATCCCTTCCCAACCCCTTCTCCACCAATCTCAATCACCGAACATAACCTATAATTCATAAAGAGGGAAGGCAAGAGGTGCAAAAGAATGTCCTGCGTCAGATATAATATGATTTACTTTATGATTCTGGCCTCTATAATTATAGTGTGCTGGGCCCTCCATAAAAAATTCAAACACAAGAGAATAAATGAATCAAAGGTGACAGACAGACTGTGATAGATGGAAAAACAACAACCTATAACACCCACGCACCACAGCCCCCACGAAATTCACAGAAATGAAGACAGGGAAAACCTCTAAACCTGTAAAAAGCAACTTACACGAAACAGATCACTCAAGATTTTCCACAAGACTACAGCCACGACAAACAATGCTATAGGTGGTTTCAAGCCACTGACATTCTCACTTGGCAGAGTGAGATGTAAAAGCAGTTTCCCTTCCCTATAAAAGCAATGAATTTTAAACAGTAACATACACAACACATAAACAGACACACTCAGTTTGTGTGTATGCTAAGAACTAGGTCAGAGTCAGACAGAAGTTTCTTTCTCAAATACTTTTCGTTCTAGTAAGGGAGTTAAAGCCCACACATAACAACCACAGGTAGTTTGGCAAACAAGCCCTACAGGTGAGGAGACAAGGTCTGTTAGAGAGGCTGTGAAAGGGAGGAAGAATCACACTGAGACGACGATGAGGGAAGACTCAACAAAGAACTGATGTTCAAGCCCCGCTTTATTTCAAAGGGTGGAGCTGTTGTAGGGCACAGGTAGAGAGGAGGAAAATTTGGAGGGTCAAAAGCAAGGAAATTTGTAAGCAAAAAGGATGTGTGAGGCAGCGTGGTCCAACCAGAGCCAGAGCATGACATGCAACGGGAGGAATGGAGGATGAGGAAGCGGCTTGGCCTCATCTATGCCTGAGGTCAGAAAGCTGGTCCTGTAGCCCGTCTGTGTGCAATGTACCATTTCAAAAGCCAAGAGACATTGAGGCAGCCCCTGACCTCAGAGAGGAAAGAAAGGCCATGTGTTCACTTAGGATTTATTGAGAGGATCCATGAAAGGCTTTCCAGCAGGGACCACCTATTTAAAATGCTGTCTGGGAGGAGAATTAACTGATGGCCATGCATGTGTATTGACGAGATAGGGGACAAAAGGTAATCACAGACAAAAACCAATTAGTATGTTCTTAAAGATAACAAAACATAACAGTTTAGTTTTGTGTCATGTTAGCAGAATTCAAGAGCAAAAATGAAACCAAATGGTTATGCATTTCATACAACTATTCTGATGAATAAATTGAGATGTGATGCAACCGGAAGCAACATGAGATATAGATACAGGTTGCAATGGAAAGTTTTCTGGTCTTCTGTTTTTTTTCTTTTCTTTTTATTTGTTTGCCAATCATAGTTCGTCAAAAGCAAAGAAATAGTCAGAAAATAAAATTCTTTGGAAAAATCAGAAACTAGTAGTGAGAACGGGTTATCGCACACATTTTATTACTTAAGAGCATTAGTAACTGTCAGGAACTAATGATTCTAGAAGACAAAAGTAATTAAGGCACAACAAGCTGCTTTATGGTGAGTAAAATAAAGCGAATCAATGAAAAAGTCTAAAGTGGCACCGTCAGAACACTCTAAAGCAGGGGTCCTCAAACTACGGCCCGCGGGCCACATGAGTTGGTGTGAATTGTATTTGTTCCTGTTTTGTTTTTTACTTCAAAATAAGACATGTGCAGTGTGTATGGGAATTTGTTCACAGTTTTCTTTTTAAACTATAGTCCGGCCCTCCAACTGTCTGAGGGACAGTGAATTGGCCCCCTGTTTAAAAAGTTTGAGGACGCCTGCTCTAAAGTAAATGACGGTGAGAAAACTTCGGTGAGTCCTCAGTACGTATCAAGCAAAAGAAGTTTCTCAAGACAAAAGAGGATGATTTTAAAAAACACAACCATTCCCTGAAAACTGGTCATTAATTTATTAATTTATTTGGTGCATGCCTTTTTTGAGCAGAGTGCTATATATGTTAAGAAACCCTAAGGTATGATAGCTCCAGCATGAACTAAGCCCGGCACGTGCCAGGCAATCTGTGATTAAAGGCCTAATGTGGTAAACAGTGTTGAATGGGAGTTCAGCAGAGAAGCAGACACTTGCCTTCTACAGTTTATGTTCAAGGGACACGTGCTCTCTCTTCTACTAGTTTTACTGTGTTAGTTACATACAGGTAAAACAGGGTATGCAGCTGAGAAGGAGTCAAAGAGGCAGGTGGCTAAGTACAGCTCTTCCTTCTCTCCTCCTCACTGACAGAAACCAGTCTGATGTGATCCATGAAGAGCACAGCAGATCATTTGACTCTTCCTTAGAGAAAATGCTTTAAGGCCATTAGAGTAGTGTTTCTCAAACTGTAACATGTACAGGAACCACCAAGGGATCTAGTTAAAATGCACTTTTTTTTTTTTTATTAAATCATGGTTGTGTACATAAATGCGATCATGGGGTACAACGTGCTGGTTTTACATACAGTTTGAAATATTTTCATTGAACTGGTTGACATAGCTTCCATGGCATTTTCTTAGTTATTGTGTACAGACATTCATTTTCTACATTTAGTAAGTTTCACCTGTACCCTTCTAAGATGCACCGTAAGTGTGGACCCACCAATGATGCAGTACCCCTGGGGAGGGTCCCTGAATTTTGTAGTTCCAGTAAATTCTCAGTGATGCTGATGCTGCTGGTTCCTGGCTATCCTATGAACAGCAAGGTATCAGAACTCCTTTAGTTTATGTTGTCACAGATGAGAGAAAACCATCACTGGGGTGGAGGTGGGGTCAGAGTGCTTCAGCTCAAGTTTTAGGCCTTTGCTAACTCCTGAATGTGTGCGACCTTTAGGGAGGACTTAGGATACAGAAGGAGAGAGAAAGGAGAGTTAGCAAAGGCCTTGGTTGGAGGGAATGGAAAAGAGAAGAGGGTAGCAAAGTAAAAGACTAGCTTGTTGCTCCTTAGAAGACATAAATAGGTGGTAAGAGAGGTGATAAAAATTATGAGAACAGAAATTTATTCCAGTAATGAAAACTATAAAAATAAAAGGTAGGCTGCCCAGGGTAGGTTGACATTGTTAGAAATTATTTTATAACAATGCACCTTAAAGAATTGCAGAATAATGAACATAAAGTATGTTACTATTGTGTTTTTTATTTTCATATACTTGAAGGACAAATTATGTCATGTGGTCTTTTTTTACCAAATACTATGAGCTTTGAGTATAAAACATAAATGTGATGTGTAGTAACAAGATAGTCACTCAAAGCAATAGTTAAAATACTCCTACACTATGCTAACAAGTGTCTGCAAACTACGGAAATGCAATTACGGGAATCAGCAGATACTCCCTTGCTTAAAACAGCAGTCTGACAACTGCCAATCTGTAGCAAATTCTGTCTTTTCTGAGAATATTTTAAGAAAAGTGGTGAAGAAATCCTTGGAAGGCAACAGAACGCTAAATATATCCAGACAAATTTCCTTTCTTTTCCCCCCAAAATATGGAAGCTCCTTTAAGTTTTATTTCTTCTTCTAGGCATGGCAAAGCATTTCATAATTTTCAACTTTAGGAAAAACATTCACAGACACTTTTACCAATTCAGAGAAAGGGGACAATGAAAACAATGCAACTGATCAAAGAAAAATGATACTACCACCAAAATCAAATAAGTCTTTTCTTTAGCAAGAAGCAGTGAATTCTAGCAGAAGGGAACATGCTATTTAGACAGGATGTATGCTCAGACACCTGTAGTAGGCAATTTTCAAAATAGCTATGGTTTCTTTTTCTTTTCTTTTTTTTTTCTTATAGTAATCATCTCCAACACACTCCAAACAGACGCTGGCGGTATTTGTTAGTTCTGACCTGTTAATGACTATTGGTAGTTATCTACTTTGATTAAAGTTTATATAAAGATTTTCTAAGTCAACTTCAGTGATTTCCTTTACCAACATGAAAACTTAAATGTTTCAGAAGAGAAAATATTGAGTATCTTACCTAATACAATTCCTGTCACTGTACAGAGGTAAAATGAGACCCAGTGTGACCAAAAGACTTGACCTAGGACTTGACCGGGACACCTTGACTCCTAGTACAATACACTCTAGTTTTTACCAGCTCTCGCCTAGGCAGACTCTTTCCAATCTCAAAGTAAGGGTCAGCTCTGGGTTACCTTTCATTCAAGATCAAGTTTTGTGATAATTACATATTTGCAACTTTTTTTCTACTTGATGTGGGGTACTAAAGTAGAAAATGATGAAGGGTTTAGCTAAACCTAGAAGAAAAAAAAAGTTCTGGTTTGGTGAAATAACAATGCAGATTTTAGTCTCTGTTTGCTGTGGGGGGAGGAGGAGGCGTTTTCCAAAATTTATTTTCTAAGCCAACAAGCAAATCCTATCATTAGGTATATACTCAGGGCTTGTGGAATTTGAAGCTTATAAATTTCAGGGGCACTCTTTAAGAAAGATAATACAAAACTCAGAATAAAAATTTAGGTATGAAAGTGAGCATTTATTTAGAATTAACATGTATCATAATACTTATAAATTTTAAAAAGCTGCAAAAACACAAATATAAAAATCTTAAAAAATAAATATTTGCATTAATTAATTTGCATACCTCTAAAATATTTTTTTTCCTACATTTTTTGGTTGCATGTTCTTTGATCACCTCTTCCAAAAATATTTTGCAATATTCTCTCTGAGAGAATAGAGAAAGAATTCAGTCTTTCCTTTAGAACCATCAATAAGAATTTATAATTTATTCTTGAATAACTTGGAAAAGTTTCTTACAGATTCATAACTGATTAAGATAACGTCTTATAAATTTTTCAGATTATCTCTAAATTTAGAAAAACCTCTATTAAGTTTCTTTTACATATGACCTGTAAGATTCAGGGCATTGCAAAATATCTTAGATATCCTTTCACTTGCTAACAATTGTTAACCACATTGCCAAGACCTCTCCCAGGGTCAGGAGATGGTCCCATTTCAGGGAGGAGCTGTGAGGGTTAAGTTCTAATCACTTCATGGTAAATCTACCTGGCCTATCTTATCAACATACCTGACACATCCTTGAACTCTTCCAGCTCTTCCAAATAAAGTGCCTGTGTTACTGAGAATACCTAAATTCCCTGATGGCATAACTGTTCCATGATTCAGCCAAGACAGTATCCCTTGATGCATATACTTCATTTTCCTACTGTGGTCACAAGACAGACATGATGTTTGACTACCTAGTGAATGAACCAAGCATTATTTTGCTAAAAAATAAGTGAGATGGGTCAATGGCTGTGGCTCAGTGGGTAGGGCACAGGCCCCATATACTGAGGGTGGAGGGTTCAAACCTAGCCCTGGCCAAACTGCAACAACAACAACAAAAATAAGTGATATATGTAGACTACTAAAACGCTAGAAAAATGTTGGATATTATCATTATTTCTCTTAGCACCTACTCTTCCAACACTGAAGCTATAATAGATAAGTGGTTTATACCAATTGAGGTAGCCTCATCTCATTATAGTTTTACAATTAGTCTATATCCCCAAACCATATTATCTTGGTCCAAGTCCAGGATAATCATTTGCTAACTGGATGGTCTTAGATAAATTTCTTAATCTGTAGAGGATTTATAATGACCGTAAGAAAACCTTGTTTTGAGGTTAAATAAGACCCATGAAGAAGACCCATAAATAAAACCCATTGTTTTGAGGGTTAAATAAGACCCATGAAGTGTTCAGCAAGATTTCAGTAAGTGGAAGTTGCTACCATGATTGGGAACCTTGTCCATGAAGTCTCTTGAATAAAACTACAGGGAGCATAAAGTCAATTCCATTTTCCTATACAGAACTGTTTTACAGTTTTAGTATGATGGGTAATCATTTGCAAAGCAGTAGTGAGTTACCTCTCATAGTCAATGAACTCTTTGTAATGATGTACAACATTAGCAGATAAAGAGCTGCTGTAGGATACAATGAAAATATGCACCCAACCCATACTTTTTTTTCCCAAAAGCATTCATGTTTGTTTGGCCAAACTAGTTCTCTAAAATGCAGTTTTGATAATGCAGTTTTGACAATTCTATACCTCTATAGCGTTGGGGAGGCTTTTCACTCTTTAAACTCTCCTAAGATCATTGTTTTCTTTAAAGAGGCTTGAAAAGGCTGTGGATTATGCAAATAAAATATTTACAACAGGAGGGAAAAAATTCAGGTAAGCTTTACCCTGCCCTAAGTGGTCTTGATGCACAGAAAGAAATGCAGCTAAATCACTTGAAGATATTAAAAAAAAAAAAAAAAAATATATATATATATATATATATATATATATATGCGTAACTGAAACATCAGATAGAATGAGTCAAATATACGGAGCTAAAGTTTTCTTCAAGACAACACAAGCTATGGGCGGCGCCTGTGGCTCAAGGAGTGGGGCACCAGCCCCATATACTTGGGGTGGTGGGTTCAAACCCGGCCTCGG
Organism: Perodicticus potto; assembly: GCA_963574655.1. Classification (NCBI taxonomy): domain Eukaryota; kingdom Metazoa; phylum Chordata; class Mammalia; order Primates; family Lorisidae; genus Perodicticus; species Perodicticus potto. The sequence continues at coordinate 11,843 of CAUYRH010053595.1, read as the reverse complement.
CCAAAGCTGCAAAAAAAAAAAAAAAAAAAAGCTATGAAAAACTGAATTTCCCAAAGGAAATTCAACACTGTGGCTACAAAGAAACTCTTAGCTTTTTCATTAATGTGCAATGACTGGTGGGAAAACTTGGTACAATTAACAAAAAACAAATTTCTTGACTGGTGGGAAAACTTGGTACAATTAACAAAAAACAAATTTCTACCTAACACCTCTGCCAAGGAATGCTGCTGATGCCAGATCCACCTCTACAATGGGAAGGAAGGCAGGGAAAGAGCCCAAATAGAGCTCTATTGAGCCCAAACAGAGTTCAAGAGCCCCACATAACACAGGTCAAAACATTTAAAGTTACAAATCAAGTTAACAAACCGCTCAATGAAATAGGTGTCATCCTTCTACCTTGACTAACAAATATATCTTCACAGCCTCTTAAAAGACCAGATGCAACTTCAGAACTCTCTCTCTCACACACATACCAAACTGTTCCTTGGTCCCCTCTCAGACAGAGGGTCCTGATCAGAGGCAACAAAGGCTTCAAGAAGATGGACTCAGGGATCCCTGTAAATGCAGATGCTAGTTTCGGGTGATATGGACAGGGAATCTGAGGTTTACACATATGCAAAACATGGTCTAAAAAGGAGAGAGGGTAAGGAGTGGGAGGCCCACGTGTTTCCTCATCCCCTGAGCATGGACCTGGCCAAAGAAGAATGAGCACAGAATGTCCTCTAAAGCTCAGGACAGAGGTCCCTTCTGCCCATGTACTAGTTTTAGTCGTGGAGTTAAGAAGTTTGAAGGAAAATATTCCATCAGAAAAGAAAAAAAAAAGAAAAAAAGAGCTGCATGTCTTGACCTTTCCCAGATACAATCTCAGCAGTCCCAGGCACTTACCCTGCAGCTAAATCCCTTGTAGAACTGTAGCTTCAACCCCAGAAACAAAACACAGATGCTAGTGAACCCGTAAGCAGGCCATAATTTGACTAAGTTGACTACACCCAAGGGTACAGTCAACTATACCATGTTCGATACCAAGAGCTAAAAAATGGATTGGGGCAGTCAAAGTCTAATGTAAGAAAAACCTCTTCAAGTTTGCAAACTAATTGGACCCCCAAAACCAAACTGTCCCCTTCTTCTTTGTTATGTTGGGTAAATTCTGCTCTTCTTCCATTCACCAGAAATTGTTGGAGGCTTGTACCCAAGTGATGGTCCTGCATGCTCAGAATTTGGGGTTTACAATACACATCTTTAACAGTGGGGCGTGTTTAACTATTATAAGTCATCAAACTACAGGTCACCCTCAGTGACTCCCACCACCAAGACACCATTACCAGACTAGGAACCGTAGAGTTCCCTGGTATAAAAAAAATCTTCATCTTGATTTTCTGTGATACAAAGATAAAAAGGAGGCAGATCACGCAAAGAAAACAAAACAGTTAAATCAGAAAAACTAAACTGATGATAATAGATGGTAAGTTTCCCCTCTGTCAAATATGACATCTCATTACCCCTCCCCAGCTGCCTTCCCCATACACATGGATACATACATAGACCACGAGAAAGAGCCAAGCAGAATGCAAACCATAGGGGCTCAGAACACACACACACACACACACACACACACACACACACACTAGTGCACAAGCTTCAGCAGGTTTCATCTTTCCATTTATTAAATAAAGATTATAAAACTTATCTTGCGAGCTTCTTAAGATCAAATTAGATAAGTAACGTGAAGTGGCTGACTCAGGGCTGGTTCTCATATGTCACCTCTCCCTCTCTCCCTTCTCTCTAACTGCTCCTTGAGATGAGCCAATTTGCCTGTGCAGCACTCTACACCCTTCTGCCAGCCAGGTAAATAAGTATAATCGTCATTATCTTGCCTCAGTCAGAAGTAATAAGTACTTGTGGAGCGAAATATTATAAGGAAAAGAGAAGGTGCAAAATAAGCAGTGAGCATTCTTGCTGTTAATGTACATTGGCTAAGCCATTGCTACTGAAAATTGTTAAGTTATATGGCTAAAGGCTGTATACAAAGATTGGGAAGGTGGGAGTGAACAAGGTGCTAGAATTATGCTTTTATGCGGAACTTGACTAAATGTCATGCTGTAGCCAGGAAGTATCTTTCCCCTGCACCCTATTTTAAACCATTTTGGTGGTTTGCATTAGACCTAAATAACATCTATGCTGCATAGGAGACAGCGGTGGCTATAGGACCACACTTCCCTGAAACCAACCCTGCTTCACCACTTATAAACCAAAACATAAAAACCTGATGAAAAAAGAAACTTAAAAACTAAATTTAGATTACAGCATTTCGGTGTTAAGAAAAGTTTACTGATAATCTTCTTGAAAGAAAAAGAGGAATCAGTACTTACTGGATAATTTCTTTGGTGAAACTTTTTGAAGTTTGCAATGGTGTTCAATGTCTTATACTAGTTCAAGATTTATAGCTAAAGGAACAGGGTAAAAACTTCTAGCAGCTTTCCATCATGTTTGTCAGAAGTTGAGACATCTTTTTCCACATTTCATCAGAATACAAGCACCAACTACATAGTATAAAAACATCCAGAATTGCATACTTTGATCAGAGCTAAAGCTATTCTAACTGAAAGTAAAGATTTTACTACTCCAAGTAAACACCCAATAAACAGTGACTGGTTGTTAAAGGCTCTACCTCAGTTGCACTATATCAAGTAGGACAGAGTAAAAACTCAATTCAGCATTTCCTGGGTGTTTAATGATGTGCCAGATACTGCCAGAGATGCTGGAGATAGAGAACCAAGAGGTTTAAGTTCTAATGGGCAAGGAAATCACATAAAGATACAATTTCAATTTGCTATTGTTACCAGCTAAGAGGGAGGTCTGCATCCAAGAGAAAATACTTAATCCAGGGAATTCAAAGCAAGTTTCCTCAAAAAAATGACACTTGAGTTGTCTTAAAAGATGAGTGAAAATTAGGTAGCCGGAGTTCCAGACAGAAATTACAAATGGAACAAAGTCACGGTTGCCTAAGCTGCCCAGAGCATGTGTATGCCCAGTGACACTGGGAGTAACTGGCGAGTGCACTGGGAAAGCGTGGGCCTTGGGAGGACAAGGAGCTGCAGAGTCAAGTGGATATCAGGTCACCAAGGCCCTTCTTAGGCCAAATCAAAGAGTTACTGGCAATAATAATACAAGCTAACATTTTTTGAGCACTTACCACATTGCAGTCTTTATGTTAGATACCTTAAAGCTTTATTTCACTTAATTTTCATCCTAATTCCATAATCCTCATTTTACAGATGAGAACACTGAGGGCTAGAAAGTAACTGCAACAGATATTACATAGTAGGAAATGAGAAGTGGGTTAGGAACCCAGGACAGCCTGACTCCCAGGGTTATACCCTACACTCTTCCACTTCTACCCCATCCTCAAAGCAAGGGCTGAGTGGACACACTAGGCCTGTTATGCTAGCTGCAGAACAGGGAATGGAATTAAACCTGTCACAAGGCAGGGATAAGAAAATGAGAATAAATCAATACAAAAATACATTGAGAGAGACAGGAAACATTCAGTAAGTATACCCTCCTAGAATATTCAACCAAAAAATGGCCTTTGGAAAATGGGGTCTAGAAAATAAAATATCAGCATTCAGTACTGCTTCTAAGTACAAAGGATTAAAATATGTATCCTTCTCTCTGCTATTAAGCTCCATGAGGGCAAAGACCAGGTATATTTCGTTCGTCCATTGGGGATGGCATCCCTAAATCTGAGAGTCCTTCTTAGCAGGAGATACTCAATTGAAAAGAAAAATAAGTAACAGGTATTTTTTACAATAACATTAATGAGGTGCTATTCTTGATTGGAAAAACAGAGTTAAAATCTAAACTTACAGAAAAATTTTAAAATTCATGTTGATAACTGAGGCACCATAAACCTAAATATGTAGCAGTTAAGCTGGCTACACAGACAGTAATAAGGAGTCACCACCCCGGGATGCCACACTGAAAAAAAAAGGCCGTGAATTCAAAATGTGGTTAGTATTTTGTATAAACCATAACTCATTAAAAATAAGATGTTGTTAAAGGAAGTGGCCCGGAGGTGAAGATGTGCTGTATGGTGGGGGGCAGGGAGGGCAGAGAAACAAGCAGACCAAAGACCAGATTCTGGGCCTAATGATTTCTAGTCTCTGACTCTAACAAAATAAGCAAGGCATTAACGTGACTCTAAGAATCTCTATCCCTTTGACACTTTTGTCAATGTTTAGTCCTCAGCAAGAATCTCTTGTTAGGGATCTGAAAGGTAAAAGTCATGTTTTTCAGAACTGAAAAGTTTTCAGACACTTTAAGTCATCCCCAAAAGAGTGATTTCTTAATTTTGAGCATTTAATAAGAGGGGATCGACTTAGTCAAAAACAAAGATAAAAATAGGTTTTAATATATTTCTTAATGAATTTGTTCTTATACTGAAATCTTTTGCCCATTTTTAAAGCTACTAAACAGAAGATGGGTTTTTGTTTGGGTTTTTAAATGACCTAATCTCAGGAGCTTGTAAATAATCTCATTCCCTAATATCATGTCTTACATTAAGATATTCTGCAAAATACTTTCAGTTTACCAATTGTGTTTAAAATATCCTGAAACTATTTACTTACATGGAAAATTAAAATGTAAGTGAATTTAAGTTTCCCATCTTCACTACCACTTTCTTCAACATTCAACCATCTTGAAAATTTAACATGAATCAAATGAATACAAATTCAAAATGATTCCTTAGTTCAACCATTTTGAACTTCAATTCCATAAAAACATGAAATCAGTGAGCTTTGTAAAATTGTGTAAAAGTCCAAATAAAAAAAACCACTAGGCTTTTAAGCTAATTGTTTAAAGTGTGTATATAGATGAAATGAAACTGACTCACGAAGTATTAAGTCTGGAATTTGCAAATCATAACTCTTACCCTTGTAAACAGAACTTAACTAACAAAATCAGGGCCTGTTAATTTCCTTTTTTCCTAATCTGAAACAAACGTTTTAATGATTTTTAATCATACACAGAAAATTAAGGATGCCAGTATCTGCAAAATATAACTCAGGTTTTAATTCTGAAGTAAAGAGGAGACAGATGAACATTCTGGTACTGTACCCTAGGGAATCAGCCAAGAACAAAACACTAAGATTTTATAAAAACCATAGTACTCAAATTTGATTAAAACTTTTTGCTTGCAAGACTGCTTCTTAATTCCATTATAAACTTCCACCGCCATGCCACTGTCAATAGTAAGTCATACTTTGTTCAAAGTTCCCAGTCCACTTCAAAGACGCTGAGATTTTCAGATTAGACTACAATGCATAAGACAAATACAAGGGTAAGTCTGCTTATACCCCATGGTAAATAAAATGTGTGCCTCGGGGTGATGTGGACTGTCATAGCCTCTGCATTTCATACAAAATCTACATAGGGCATCTAAGTAACTAAAGGAGGTGGGGGAGTGGAGGGATGTTGGATAGGTCACACAAGATGTTACAGATGAAGGTGATGTGAATTATCCAGATTCAACCGTGTCATTTTACAGATAAGGAAACTCAAGCCCAGAAAAGTTATATGACTTGCCAACTACCCAGACCACAGCTGCAGATTCTCAGCTATGTGGATCATAGCAAATGCTAAAATTCTACCTTTTGAAGTGTTCGAGGTTTTGCACTTTGTCTAAAAAATAATTAAACTCCCAATTCCCGCACATTTTTTTTTTTATTTCCTTAACAACATCCTGAGACAGAGATCAGGTGGACAGCCTATTTACCATTTTAACTCTTCTGTTTCCACCAAACGATCATTTCAGAGACTCGTCAATTCCCTGAAGACAGGATGGTCTGATCTAGGCAAAATCTCCAACACCTAGCACCTAGTAGGCACTCAGTAAATACGCCTTCAGCACCTAGCACCTAGTAGGCACTCAGCAAATACGCCTTCAGCACCTCGCACCTAGTAGGCACTCAGGAAATACGCCTTCAGCACCTCGCACCTAGTAGGCACTCAGGAAATATACCTTCAGCAGTTCACCCATCTCCACCCCCTACCCATCCAGGCCAAGCTGTCAGTGGAGCCAGATAATGTTTGCCATTGGAGATCATTTCTTTTCTTGAGACTTGTATCCAACACCTCCGGGCCAAGAAGCCGGCCTGGGGAATGTGGGGCTGAGGACCCACTATCTGGCCTTTCGAGGGGGTGTCTTGGAAAGAACTGGGTGGGCACGTAGCATCGCGCAGATCGCAGCGGCCCCAGGTGTGCGAAGCCGCTTTGGCGGCTCAGCAGCTGCCGCCCTGGGCCGCTACTCCCGGCCGTCTTCAGATAACCAACTTCTCAAACTTCCCTTTCCGGGGGTGGGGGTTCGTCTCGAACGCGGCCAACACAACGCCTTTCCTGCTCGCACAAAGGGGACCAAACATGCCCCGCGCCTCTAGCAACTGAACTTTCCTTCTCCTTTTCAATCCCCACACATCCCTGAGGCCACGGGCGTCGGGCTGCGCGGGTGCCCGCCAGGGGAAACTTTCCCAGTTTCCGCCCGAGCGCCGGCTTCCCGGGGCCGACTGTCAAGCGCAGCGAAGGGGCGGGGAGCCCAGGGGTCCCCCGGCGCCCCGCAGAGTCCGGGCTGGGGGGCCACTCACCCGACTTCTGAACGTGCGGTGGGATAGTGCTGGCTATGCGTGTCCACAGGACGATGTGCAGCGGCCACAGGCCCCTGAGCAGCCCCCGACCCATGGCAGACCCCGCTGCTCGTCATAGACCGGTCCCCGAGCGCAGCGGCCGCTCCTTCCCCGAGCCTGGGCTGCGCCTCGGAGCCGCGCCCTCTCCGGACCCCGCGCCCGGCCGGCCGGGCAGATGTGCGGGCCAGATGTGGCGCCCGCTAACCAGCGAGGAAGGGTCCTGGAGGCCGGCGAGGCGCGGCGAGGCCCCCGGCGGCCGAGGGGAGCTGCGCAGGAGGCCGGCTCCTGCCCCGAGCGTGAGCGCGCGCGGGGGTGTCGTCGGTCCGTGCGCGCGAGTGACTCACTCAACTTCAACCCGGCGCTGCGGGGGGAAACAGGAAACTCCTCGCCAACAGCTGGGCAGGACCTCTCTCCGCCCGAAAGCCTTATCCCTCTCCTCGGCTTCCAGCCCTGGCTCTCTTGCAGCTGCCAATCACGTCCCCTAGACCAGCCCCTCCGAGCGCTTTGGCAAACTTTCAGCTGCTCCTCACCGCTCTCCCACCCCACTCTGGAGTTCCTCGCTCCAAGTATTTACTCAGGAGTGACTAAGTGCATGCGTCTCTCAAAGTGAGCAGAGAAAGCGTCTGCACTTCCCATAGCACACCGCTGACATCTGCTCCCACCCCCAGTCTTTTGGGGATTATTCCTAGGTGTTTAAGAGGTGTGCTTCCAAACTCCGAGTTGAGACCCACGAGTGGATTCTGAAATCTAGTGAGTTGTGAGCAAATTTTTGCCCATATTAAATAGTAACGGTGAGTATTGCCTCATTAACCTTTTGCTTCAGTTATGTGTGTATACGTATATACATATAGGTATCTGCACACACTGTTAAAGTGAAAATGTTTTCCTAACTGTAGGTCGAAGTCCAGAAGTTTTTCTCAAACTTTTATATGCATATGGGGTCACCTGATTTGAACAATTTTGTTAAAATGCACATTCTGAATCAGTAAGTCTAGGAAGCAGACAGACTCTTCATTTTTAATGAACTTCTTGGTAGAGCCTCCCACTTTGACCTGCCTCCTTTGATGGGTAATTGTAAAGGAGTAGCTACCATAGAGCTGGGAAATGTTATTTTGGGGGATGTATTAAGTATGGCAAAAAAATGTGAAAATAAAAATGGCTTGAGATTCAGCTAAATGCTTGCATGTGCTTGCCAGTAATGCAGGTGAAGAAGTAGAATTTTAGCCTCCAATGTGCCCAAGGTCTAATAGTGGGAACAGTATGAACCATCAAGTTTCCCTTCTTGCTGGGGCAAATAGGCTTTCCCAAGACAACCTCAGTTTATATCTGTTTTGCAATTTAAATAATAATGGAACTCCCTGCATTTTTTTCAGATGTGCCCTGACAGGATAATAAATTATATGATCAACCTATGACTAGCTCTCACAGGTATAGATTCTGTATAGACCTCTAGTCAGGAGATCTTTCAGCCATTCCTACAATGCAATTCCTTTCTCTTTTACCAGAGAGAAAGTTTGTTTGCAGAGACAGGTGCCAGGTTCACAGGGAATAAAAGCAAAGAGCCTTCCCTGCAAAACCAACTCCTGAAATCTTTCCTGTCGGTGTAAGAGTTCATTTACTTGGTCCTAAAATTCGAGCTCTTGTTCCACCTAGCACCAAAGGTGCATCTGGATATCTCTTTTGGGAAAATGCCATTTCCCAGCTGAAGGAAGTGAAGTGAAATAAGTACGCAATGGGCATCTACTTGCCAACCAATAGCCTTGCCAAAGCTGGAACCACTTTAGCAATGGCCGAGTATTCAGTTCAAAATCTGCTTCTCCCCCTTTCCCCCTTGGTCACCCCTCTCATGCCACTGCCATCCCTTGAGCAGGAGTATTAACCACTCACTTTCACTCAGGGCCCTGCTAGGCTCTTTCACTCAGTTTCTCGAACCAGAGCTGAAAAGTCAGTTTTCACAAATGCAAACCTGGTTAAACTAATCCTGTAATTAAAATCATGTATTGACTTCCCATTGCTCTTGAGAAAAACAGAAGATAGAAACCAGATCCTTAAACATGCCTGTAAGCCCCGAGTCTCCGGTAATCTTTCATTTGGCTTCTCCTCCTTGACTGCTGAGAGCCTTCTCTAAATTCCTTCTCCATTTCTAGTGTGGACTTGTTTTTCTCTGTCCTCCCCTTCCTCTTCACCACACCAACTCCTCATCTTCTTCGATTGAATCACAACTTCCTTGATGGGCAAGCTTTCCCTGACCTCCGTGAGTAGATCATTTTTAGGTTCTCTTTGCACCAAAAAGCCTTTCCTTTTTAGCACTTACTACAGTTGTATTTTTATAATGATTTGTGTCATTCTTTAATTTCTATTCCTATCCCCCACCAAACTCCAAATTTTTTGAGGGTAGGCATTAATCTCTTTCCGTCCACATAATCCTGTATCCCCAATTTCTAACATGTAATGGGTGTTTAATAAATATTTGTTGGATGGATGAATTAATGAGGTAATAAAGATTTGGAAGAAAATTATACTTAATTGGCCTACTCTTCATAACTCTGAAGAAGGTATTCTGGTACCTAATAACATAAGATATAAACAGACTGGATTTTAGATGAGGGTGATGTCACCATTACTTCCTTTTCTTAAGAATGGAGAAGTATATGGGTTTCTTTTTTTTCTCCTTAATTTGCCCAAGTTCCTCTGAACAGCATTACATGTAGTTTCTTACTCCCCCAAACACAGAGGGAAATAAATATCTATTGACTAAAGGAGCTCTTTTTCCCTGTAATTATCACAAAGAAAGAAGTTTTACCTTGTTGGAGGCTAGGTTTGAGGTACTTGATTCCAGAATGAAATGTTTAACTGGTGGTCTTTGTGATCATATATCATAAATGTTTATTATAATTTGGTTTGCCCTTTTAACATTTCTAATTTAATCCTCAATCTCCTGTAAAACTGAGGAGAATCTGAATTGAGCATTGCCAAGTACAAACTAGTCTTTCAAAAATCATTAAAATAAAATCATAGAGATATAAGCCAGATGAATATTACAGTTTGATACTCTTAAAATGTATTGAATGGGTGTGGTGGCTCACACCTGTGATCGCAGCACCTTTGGAGGCTGAGATGAGTGGATAGCTTGAGGCCAGAAGTTTGAGACTAGCCTGAGCAACATGTTGACACCTCCATCTGTACAGAAATTTAAAAAGTATCTAGATATAGTGGTGAATGCCTGTCATTCTAGCTACTTGAGAGGCTGAGGTAGAAGGCTTCCTTGAGACCAGAAGTTCAAAGTTGCCGTAAGCTGTGATGATGCTACTGCACTCCAGCCTGGGCAATGACAAGACTCTGTCTCAAAAAAATTGCCATTGTGCCTTTCCTTTTGGGATTCTCATGGAGAGGGAACTCTGATATCCCCCATCAAGACATTGGCGCCATTGGTGATTTGCAAATGGTAGCACAAAATAAAAGCTTGGCTCAGGATTAAAAAGCAAGGTAGTTATTTTTTAAGCCCTTACAAAGTTGAAAAACAGTAAAAATTAACTTGAACTAAAGTTGAAGAACTTAACATGTTTATTTTTCCAGTTTTGCAAAGTCTGCACACATACAAGCAAATCAAGTGTGGTTGATTTAAACCCTGTGTTTCTCACTTGTGATGAAGAAAGAATGTTCTACTCCCCTGAACTTTTAAAAATGCAGCTGTTGAGTTACTGGCATCTAAACCAGTTAACTGGGAATGCCTCTTCTTGTAAATCAATCATTCTGCATTCTCAACTCTTATCTCCTGACCAATTTTCCTTGTATTGTAGCATCAAACCAGTAAGCACTGAGACAATAGTAAACTTGTGAAGGTCGCCTACCCTTTAGGGGCCATCCGTGATACTTGCTCCTCAGGAAGCATTCTGTAATGTTTCACCTAAGACCATCACTCCTCTCCCTGGGAGAATGCAGCAAGCATTTAGTTTATTTAACCTACATTAAAAAAAAATGTTTTGTCTCATTTTGACATGGAATGTATTATTTTATTCATGTAATTTTTAGAATTCTAGCCCACCAAATGTAAAGTCATTCAAAACATAAAATATTTCATTTTCAACTTAGGATCTCACTCTGTGCCCTACATGTAATAAGTACTCAATGTGTGTTTTTTTTTTCTTCAGTAGAGGGATAAAATAAGAATATCAGTTTTCCTAATTCATTCTTTTCTTTGCAGTTCTTCACAGATATTAATAAAATCTGCAATTTTGACACATGTTTACAGAAAGCATTAATAGTGTCTTCTTGAAAAAACATACTTAAAAAATTACAAAAGTGATATATATGAATTATAGGTTAAAAATATGAAATACTGAAAACCAAAATCAGAAATTAAAATGGACCTTTAGCTATTACCCAGAGATAATCCTTGTTAAATTTTAGAGCGTATCCTTGCAGTACTATTTTAATCTTCCCTTTACAGATGAAGAATTTGAGGATTAGAGAGATTAAGTATTTGGCAAAGGTCACATAGTTACGAAGAGACAGAGCCAGGTTTGGACTCAGTCCTGTCTAGCTCCAGGGTCTCCACTCCAGAATAAGTTAGTCGGCTGGTCGATCTTAATCACCTGACCAGTGAAGGAGTTCTGGAAATGCCACCCCCAAAATATGCTGCTTTGGTTTACCGATTACTTGAAGGCACTTGGAGAACAGCAAATGCGGGGAGGATAACAGATATGTGACACAGATGCGGACCCAGCCTCCTCCTTGAATCCAAGCCCAAACTCTATCCACCAATGTCAAGCCTACTCCCAGCCAAGCCATAGATGTGCATATAAGAATAAATGAATGCTTCTTAAATCACAGAATCCTGGGATGTTTTGTCATCAAAAGTTTTGAGGCATGCAGACAAAGGTTTAATAACCAGAATACACAGAGAACTCACGCGTATTGGCAACAAAAGGGCAAGTGATCCTGTCTCATGGTGGGCAAAGGACTTGAAGAGAAACTTCTCTAAAGAAGACAGGCGCACGGCCTACAGACACATGAAAAGATGCTCACCATCCTTAATGATCAGAGAAATGCAAATCAAAACTACTTTGAGATATCATCTAACTCCAGTAAGATTAGCCCACATAACAAAATCCCAAAACCAGAGATGTTGGCGTGGATGTGGAGAAAAGGGAACACTTCTAC